>LPNX010654655.1:571173-602363 GCA_001517045.1 Pseudotsuga menziesii
TTGGATAAACTTACCCAGCAAATCACATAATAAGCGTGCATCTTTAACATAGGGAGATGCATCGACAGATTTGATAAAAACTGTCCCCCTGGGACAATTGACCAAGAAATTGATAATGGATCTGCCCTTCCCGTTAGTCCATCCATTCGACATAATAGTGCAACCGATGGCCGCCCATGACTGTTTGAGCTCATCTAATCTCCGGGTGCAATCAACCTTCTCCTCATCAAGGAGTCTCCCTCTCAAATCATTATAGGAAGGCCCCCTATAATCTGGACCAACAGCGCCAGCAGCTTCAAACATGGCATGATAGTAGGGGTTGTTTTTGGCGATGTTGAAAGGCACATCACCACATAGAAAACATTTTGTCACAACTCTATCCGCCTCATGCTTCTCCCTTTGTTTGAGCATGGTTCGAACAGAGGGTTGCCTCGAATACGATGCCACATAAGGTGAGGCTGAAGAAGGCACAGTGGAATGTGGGGGTCGTGTAGATGAGGAGAAGGAATGCATGTCACTTGTGCCTCCCATGGTTTGTGACTGTGTTCTAGATGCAAGTTCATGTCTGAATTCCTCTTTCTCGTCCCTCTTCTTAGCCATGTCAAGAATGGATTGGTTTGCAATACGCATCACTTCTGGGGTAACAGCAGGACAAACATCCACTTCATGCCCAACAATTTTGGCAAGGTGGTATTTCAAGCGGCTAATTCCACCAGAAATATGCTTCCCACATAGTTTGCAATTCAACCTTTGCCGATTATTAGGGTCAATTGGCTGCCCATACTCCCACATTGGATCCAATGGCTTTGGCATTGTGTCCACTGTCACCTATGCCACATTGCCACAACAAACAAGCAAAAATGAATCAATTTTAAAATGTTCTTCTTTAAAATTTGATTCTTGAAAACAATGAAATTATCAAAAATTTAAAACATTCAAACTTCAAAGAAATGGGAGGGTGGCCTACTTAAAACCCTATAGGCTATGATTGTAATGGCAAATCTACACCCTACACTAAATCTAAACCTAAACCCTACATTAAATCTACATTAACCAACAAATCTCAAGCAAAATAAAAAATAATGAAAGTTCAAAGTTAAGAATACATACCTGATTAAATGCTATGGAAACTTGATTGCCCCCTTCCTCTCTTGTAGAAAATCGCCCAAGATCACCCAAGACGTCAGAGCCCCACTTCCTCCAAGCCAAAATGTCCAAATGAACAAAAAAAACCCGTCCGCGGCCTCTTAACGACAATTTTTTAAAATTTTTAGCTAGCAGGCCGACACTTTCTATCAAATCGCGATAATATCAGAATATATCGCGATATATTAAAATATCGCGATTTTTTAAAGTATCGGGAAAATATCGCGATATATTAGCGGTGATATATCACCGACTCCATCGACTCACAATATATCGCGATGTCGGTGATATATTGCCGATATATGTAACTATGGTCCCAAGGGTAAAGTGGATGCTCCGGGTGTGAAAACGAGTGTTCCCACGTCAGAAACGGACTCCGTATCTGACTTTTATTACAATATGAAATTTTTTAATTAAAACATTAAAAAATGGCTTAAAAAAACAGAAAAAATTATTTTTTGCGGAAAATGACGAAACTCTAGGGGGACCTAGTACATGTCCATACGACTCAATTCGAATGCCTAGCATGGTGAAAAACACCGACACGAAGGCTCTAATAACCTCCCTAGGCCGCAACACCAAGATGACTACCCCCACTTTGGAGGTGTGAGTGAAAAACTCAGAAATTATTAGTCGTTTGTTCAACAACCAATAATAACTAAGGGAAAAAACACTCTGGGCTAATCGGCTTGATGCTTAAGTCTGGGAAGCCGAGCCTTTTATAAAAAATTAAATGCTAGGGCATTTTTTACAATTTCCCCAAGGGGGTATGAACATGCGTTACAAAAAATCAAATGACCTTGGAGGCCTGAAAGGGCCTTTGAACTTTGAATATGAACAAGTGTCTTGTTCATCACTGGCGGCTCATTGAAAGTCCAACTAGGTGCAGCCTAGTCGGTAACAATCTGTATACTAACACTCAAGGTCATTGCAAAAATCTTGGTTCCCCAAAGGAAGGAGGGTGGGTAGTTGACTGTTGCGAGAATGGAATCTCCTCAAAAGCATGGTGGGTATAGGTTTTAGAGTAGGTGTGATCAGTGCTTGGATAGAGGGAAAAAAGAAAGTGATCAGGATGATAGGTTTTGTCTTGGGAGGTCTCTATGAGATTTGTTTCCTATATCCAACGCTTTCTTCACAAAAAGAGCTAGGTACCTAAGGTATGTGGAAGAAGGTAGTGAGGAAACCTCTTGAGTTGTGGTAGAGGCAATGGAACCTCTCTTTGATCTCATACTAAATGGGACATTGGAAGAAGACGCGCTCCTTCGATTCAATCTCTTGTAGGTGATATGACTAACAAATCCTCTTGGACCGTTGAATGTTATGCTTTCTCTCAATTTGAAGATAGTGAGAGCAAATTCGTGATAAGTGTGAAGCTAGCTAATGACTGACTCATAGAGTATCATTATGACAACTATAAGAGTGTTGGAGATACCAATATCATGTATCCACTTGAAAAGAAACTCCCTCAACAAAGCAACAAAAGACCTATGAAGAATGTTCTCTCACCTCCTCAATAATAGCTCAAAGGTTCTATGATCATTGATTTAGTACTCTCTCCAAAAACTTGCCACTTAGTTGGAAGGTTCTTCCTCTCAAAATGATTATAAAGCTACATGTTAAGCATGTGGTGTATAGTTTGGCAAAGGTGTGCCCAATCACGATGGTCTTGTATTTGTTAGGATATGAAGTGCACCCGACTTGAAGAATGGGTGAATGAAATGTTGGATCACGAAGGAGGAAAGCTAGTGCAAACGATATGATTTAAAAGATAAAAAATTTAAAACTCTAGGGAGCAATACCATGCTTTAGGAATTTTGCTTTGAAGCCTTCCTCATTTGCCACCTTGTTTATGTTCATAATTTGGATTGCTCTCCTAATGTCTCTAGGTATGAATAGGTGACATGAGGAGGGAGTGGAAGGGATATAGAGTAAAGATTAACCCAACGCATCATAAAGAGAGGTGGTATGTAGAAACAAGAGCATTGATCAATGTAAAAAAAGAGGGGTGGACTTCTTGGGAGGGAGATTATGCCAAAAGGTTTTAGTGGAGCGTTAGAGTACTAAAAGGAGCTTGTGTCTCCTCATGGAAGGAAAGCATGTTTTTTACGATAGAGGGGACGCTTATAGTCTCTCTCGATAGAGGGGGTGGAAGACGGATTGTGGGCGATGACTAAATGAAGATGCTTATGCATAAGTTTACACTCTTCATCGTACCGATGTTTGAAGGGTAAACACTAGGAGGATGGGTATGAGTGCAGTGGTGAATGGTGTGGGGATAGGGATCAAGAGCGACCTCTCAAAGAACTGTATAGGTCAGGTTATCACCTTCCAAGCACCTTATATGGTATGTATTCCTTTGCAGTGTGCAGGTGATGAAGATGGAACAAAGACAAGAACTGCAATTTGTTGTCAAGTTGATGGGTAATTAAACACATATTTGGTAGGTTTGTGGATAGGATTCTTATGCACCCATGTGACTAAAAGGAACAAAAAGAAGTTGCTTGCTCATCAAGCTAATACAAGATGACTTTGCTTGCAAGTCAAGCAATTACATCCATGCCTATAATAATATTTAAGTTAAAAAAGATTTATTGGGAATGGCATTCTACATAAGGAGAATTCTTGCTCACTTATGTGACTAAAAGGAACAAAACGAGGTTTCTTACTCATCAAGCAACTATAGGATGACTTCGCTTGTAAATCAAGCGATTACATCCATGTCTGTTCATAACGTTTAACTAAAAAGGAATTATTGGGAACAATGGTTGACATATCCACAAAATCAATTTGAAGACAATGCTCTCTAGAGGATGAGTTTGGAAAATAGGCAAGTAGACTTGGACTCCAAGAAAAGTACCTTAAATTAACTGAAATAAAGTGCATGCATGCGAAGAGCTTATTCAACATAGGAACGCATTTTGAGGAGGGTGACTGAACAAGGTTTAAATCAGCTCTTGACCAAGACTTAAAAAACAACATTTTATGGAAAGCCTAAAGTCGTCAAATTAGCGCCCCTGTTAATAGCCAAAGGTTGGTTGTTTATCAAGCAAAGGATGACAATGTGCAAATTTGTTTGCACCAAGAATATAGCATTATATCAATATTTATCGCTGAGAATTCGCAAGTAGTATTTAAGAGATCAAAAGTTGGAGTTTGTAGTGCAATGGATTCCATTAGGACAATGAATGTTTCGAACCCACTACTGTGGATCTTCGTTAGGACAAAAGGTGATTGTCAAATTGCTTTTTGTCCTAAGGAAGAGCCATAGTAGTGAGCTCAAAACGTTGATTGTCCTAATGGAATCCATTGCACTACAAACTCCAACTTTTGATCTCTTATATTAATATTGCTAATTGAATTTGCTTCAGGCATATTTTGTGTGAATGATTGAGCACACTCATGATCATATCCTTTGGTTCTAGAGTTTGAGATCAAGTCGAGTTCTATTTTAATGTTTTATACATCTTTAGATTAATACTAGTGACACAATATTTAGGGCTTTTGCTTGAGGTTTCACTTGTATTTTTAGCAAGGTTTTCCATGCTTGCATGCACGATACCCTATGCTTTTAGGATGAGATCTTTCTATTTTGGGCTACTTTTGTCTTTTTAGAAGTTGCATGCATGTGGATCTTTGGATTTGTCAGTTTTATCTTTTGAGGATTTACTTTTCTATTTTTACTACTTAAGAAGATGTAGTGTGGGCACACAAGTTCTATTTTAGATGGATGAGGTTGCTTCTTTGGTTCCAAGCTATTTCAATTTCTAGACATGTCTATTTATAAGCATGGTTATATTAAGTAGGTGCATGCATGCCATATTTGAGTGCATGATCTCTGTTTCGAAGTTGTTCTACATTTAGACGAGGTTCTTGCTATTTTTGGATGGCATTGTTATTTTTAGATACTGCTGTATTTGGGTGCATGTAGCTTTGATGGTTGTGCTTTTTCATTCTCAAAATTTGGGCTAAGTTAGCTCTTTAGTTTATGTGCTATTTCAGGAAAGGAGGAGGGCGCCTTGCTTAGGGTTGATCTATTGTGCTATTTTGGGATCCAATTTTTTCTATTAATAGTCAACTAGGGTGCCTTATGCATGAGCATCATGTGGTGCTTCCTAATAATATGTTTCACTGAGTTGGGCGCTCCTGTGCAGGCCTTATTGGTTGCTTTTTTAAGCCACCTCACATTTCTTATTTTAATAGTGTATGGTTTTTATCTTTCAATAGAGAGGGGGGCCCATTTAAGGGGATATTTTTGGATAAAAACATCTTATCCATTGTTCTTTTTTGAGATCTTATTCTTGGTGGTTTTTTTTTATTATTTCAGAATTATTCTATTTATTTTGAGCCAAAAGAGAGTGCTCTACATTGAAACTAATTTGATATTTCTTATCCATAATTTACCTAGAAAGTTTTTGGCAAAAGAGGGCACACCACTGGAGGATATTCTTAGTAGTGTTTGGTTAATTGATTCATGCATAGAAGAGTCGTATTTTTGGACTTCTTTAGTGCTTCGAGGTGAAGGTGGGTGCCAAACTTGGGTGTTCTAACTTTGTCTTTATATTATCCAGTTCAATGTTATTTCGGGGAGTGGTGGGCGCTAGTATTGAGAGCTTTTCCAATGGCATGCTCTCTACTTTGAAACTAATTGACCTAGTTTAATTGTGGCAAAAGAGGGCACACTACTAGAGGATATTCTTGGTAGTATTTGGTTGACTAATTCATGAATGAAAGACTGATATCTTTGGACTTCATTAATGCTATGCCAGGTGAAGGTGGGTGTCAACTTGGCATTCTATCTTCGTCTTTATCTTATTACTTTCAATGCTATTTTAGGCAATGGTGGGTGCTAGTATTTAGAGCTTTTCTAGTGATATTCTTAGCCAAACTAGAGCATCTTTTCTCAATGAGATTTATGCCATATTTTTTGATGCTTTTTGGCTCCTGTTTTAATCTAACTGGTGTGCCTCACTTGGTGATAATTCTTGGTAGGTTCTAGTGGTTATTCTTTGCTTGTTCATCTTCTATCTAATAGTTGTCTCATGTGCCATCGTCTTGTACTTTCATGCATTAGTGCTTTTCTAGGAGATACTCTATTGCATTCATCCATTCTTTTCCAAGCTAGGCAAGGTGCACTGTTGGGAGCTTCTTTGTGCTTTTTCAAGGCAAATTTGATGGACAAGCTAGGTGCCTCCTCTGGGTTGATTTTCTTGTACTTGGGTGAGGATTGGATCACCCAAAAGCTAGGCACTATCTCTTTGACAAATTTAGCATGCTTTTAGGGTTTTGGAGGTGACCTTGCATGGCACCTATTTGGGCCTTGAGATATTATTGGGCATTTTCTTTGTATGGATCTATTCTCATTTATAAGATATGGAAATTTGAGAGAGAGAGATAGTTTGGTTAATTTTTAGTTCCTCACTTCTCATTCTTCCTCCCCTATACCTCACTTTTTGAGTTCCTTTCATGTCAAATCTTTGTGTTAGTTTGTGATCGAATGTTGGAGATGATCACAAAGTAATCTCATCTTTGTCCTCGAGTATCCTCCTTGTTATCCACTAATTTTGCACTTAGTTGGACTACCTGAGGAGCCGCCGGTTGACAGACTTGTTCAAAGTCTGATTCCAGTGTATTAGTTGATCCGTTTGCTTGTCTAGCCAATATTGGCTAGTCACTTTTTTATTTGAATAATCTTGACCATGGCCCCGCGGGATTTGTAATAAAATGTGCTAGTAGGATATTTTTGAGTGGTTCGGTCTCCTGAGACGTAGAATCTCAAATAGGGTATTCCAGGGAGTTTTTTGCCCTTGACAATTATGCTTTGCCTTCAGTGGAGTATAATTGACGAGGTTTTCTCACGCTTCCTCCAAAGCTGGAATGCCTGATGTTGAATTCTGGGCCTTAGGGTGTTATTAGAGCCCAATTGAGTGTTATAAGCCTACTAGACATTATTTAGATAGATCATGGTCATGTCCTAAGTCATCTGGACACATAAAATAATTTCGAAAAAATCTTTTTCGAACAGTGAAAAATTATTTTTTATTTTTAATTACTTTTCCTAAGTTTTTTGGGTTAATTTTTCCATAAATTAAATGGAAAAAACCCGTTCATGATCCGGACTCAGAATTCAGTGATTGAAGGCTCTAACCTAAAGCCAAAAATCATTCTTGACCAACCAGCTAGTCAGAACCAACTTTGAGATCGACAATCGGACACATAATGCCTTTTTACTCAAAAAAGTCAGTTTTGAGTAAAAAAATGATTTTTATTAAAAAAAATGATTATTTTGGAGAAAACTAAAACTCTCCAAATTAACCCAAATTCAGAAAAATAAAAGATTAAATGACATCTCATGGAACACTTATGATGATTGGAGTTATCATAACTCAGCTTCAGTCATCATTAAGAGAGCAATTAATTTATTATCAGTTATCAAACATGTCATCTCTAGCTAAAGATGAGATGGAAAGCTCTCATTGGTCCGGTGATTTGATCGAGGTGAAGACTGAAGCTTACACCATCAGTGGGCTTTCCAAACCTAGCTCAAGCTCTTGCCAGACCTAAAGGATGAGCTTACCTACATCTAGACTCACACGTGTGGCTTCGTCTTTGGCTTGTTTTCAGTGCACAGGTTTGGAGTGGGGGCGCCTTGCCTGGGTGGAGGCCTCCCCTCACTCCTCGTTCTCCAGTTTAGGTCTGGGCTCTTTGTTAGGTGGCTAAGCTGGTTAGGGTTGGTTTTTTGGTTTTAGCACTCTCATTTGTTAAAAAGAGGCTCTTTCAGCTCTATGATCATGGACTTTTGGGCATAGAAACTCTACAAAAATTGTAATCATTATATTATTGAATAAAGTTTTTCGGCTTTGGAGGTCTACATGATTGTCTCTTCATTGGTGGATGTGTTGTATGAGGTGATCTCTTTCCATGCTTTCAATTTGTTATTTATGTGTTGAATCAAACAACTAGCTTTAGAAGTCTATTATTAGAACATAAGATTTACCATTTGCTGCTGTCAAGTTGGTTTATTATGCAAAGTTTATCATAATCTAGATGGGTACAAATATTCAGTTATATGAAGTATTGATCTTGATTTGCATATTCCTAGCATACTAGTTTTTATTGTTTGATCTCACTGGGTATCAAGTTGGATTGTCTTTACAGATCTCGCCATTTGGAGAAGGGTGCGAGCTCAACTGCATCAAACTCATCTCCATCATCATAAGAACCTTCTAACATTGTTGACTTTTAGGACCTACAGAGAGTTTGGCTTTTTCCAAGAGGAAAAAACAAGGAGATCTTCCTCCAAAGTTCCATCTCAAATTTTTTCATAAATGTAAATACTTCTTGGTTACCGAACTTCCTTCCTCTAGTTCTCCCTTTGCTCCTTGACTTATTTTGTTTCCTTGCTTGCTAGCCCCTTTCCTCCTTGACTTGTTTACCTTTTCTCACTTTTTTTTCATCACTGCCCCGTTTTTTCTCTCTTTTACCATCCCTTTTTTCCATTTTGGACAGCCCAAGTGTGCCCTAGCTTTTTCCCCTTGTTTGCCTCTTTTTGCCCTAGTTTTGGGGCTTTCTTCCATCTTGTTTTTGGCCTTTTCTTCCCCTTTTTGTTTGCTGTCCTGTTTTTTGATTTTTATGACAGCCATCTTCCTTCTTCATCGCTGCCCTGTTTTCATCATTTTTTATACTCCTTTGGCCTCATAGTTGGCTGCCCTATTCTTCCATTTTCTTGTCTTTGACCTTGTCTTTGTTTTCCTTCCTTCTTCCTATCATTTTCTTATTATTTTCAGCCTTCTTTGCCTTACTCTTTTGCTCTCATTCAAACTTCTTCTTTTTCCCTTTTGAAAAGTTTCGAGAAAAGTTTCAAGTAAAAGTAAATCACTCTCCTTTTTTACGCAAATTTTAATGATAGTAGAGTTGTATGCTTTTATTTGAAAAGCCCTTTCATGGATTAAATACCTAAAGGCAAATTGTAATAATTTCAATAAAGAACTTTTGTTTGAGTGGGGTTTTTAAGTCCCCACTCTCATCCTCCCCCATTTGGGGAGGCTTGTGTTGTGTTTACTTGTGTATGCTTAGGTTAGATTTGCTTGTCTTCATCATTATTTGCATCTTATGCTTAGAATATTAATTGTTAATCCATCACTTTTAATTCATTAATTAATTTGATTACTCTTTTAAATTGTTTATCTTTCTAAGTAAATCGACTACTTAAATCTCTTGAATCACACCATAAGGTGGATCAAGAGTGCTCTCTGTCGGAGAGTTTAATAAGTCATCTTTGCTTTTTATTCACATTGTTTAATCAATTAACTCTTAAGTAAGACTCTTGAACTTGCAAAAACACAAGTCAAGAGCACTCTCTATTAGAGAGCATCCTAGGTTTGCATAATCCCTGCATTAGTCTCATTTAGATTAGCTAAGTCTCTTGAACCACTATCATAAGGCAGGGTCAAGAGCGCTCTCTGTTGGAGAGTCTTAATTAATCAACTTAATAAAACCTTCAACACACACACCCTTTTTAATTAATTAACTCCCTCCCCTCCTTGCCGGAGTATGCTCTGACCGATCCCAGATCGGAATGCCCAGAAACGGCATTGGATCTTTACACCCTACAAGAGTAATTTAATAATACTTAAACACCCGTAACCAACGCACCGACGTTGTAGGGATTCTTCCAAAATACTTCCTAGTAGAGGTGCCGGAACCTCCCGCTGTCTTAGATTCTCGGCTAGCTGGTCAATCTTGGCGATACCGGCCTGGGATACCGGGCGGGCCCGACATGTCTTCAACAGAGGGAACTTAGAAGAGTCTCCCGGCTTTGACAAACTTTTGTTGACACTCTAAGAAAGACCACTATCAAAAACTTTTAAAATCTACCAAGAGCACTTGCAAAACCTAATACTCACTAGCTTGATTCCTAGACTTTATTTCACGCATTTATTTGACTCCATAAGGCACTGGTCCTTTGTTATATTTGATTAATTTTCTATCTTGATCAACTGTCTATGGGCCATTTCAATTGATTATATTTAAATGCTTAAGTTATAAGTTTGGAATCTTTGCTTATCTGTGTGATCTCTTGTTAGCAACGTGGATTGCTTTGATTAATCATCATCCCCCTAATATTAATCATTTTAAATCACAGTAACTCCTAAACAACACCCATTCGAATCCAAAAACATCTAAAAATTAACTTAAAACATTGAGCCATAGAAAACTCTTTGTTAGGGACTACCCCCCTTGGCTTCGTTAGGAGTTAGCCTAAACGGAGGAGCTAGGAGTAGGTGACAGTACCTAGCTTTGTGCTTGCCCCAAGGTCACACCTCTCCCACTTTCCCAAGTAAGGAGACAGCTTTCGGAAGATTTCTGCTGCTGGTGTGCAATCGGCGGACAACACTCCCTTTGACCAAAGAGGCATTGATCTTGAAATGAGAGGAATTGTGTAAGTGATAGGTACACTTTTTTGTAGAATGTCCATTCATAATCCCTTGAGATTCTTGTCGGTGATGGGGGCACTTTTTGTAGAATGTCCATTCAAAATCCGTTGAGATTTGTCAAGGAACAATTTAGAGTGAGAATAGGTTGTATTGGCTTCAATTGTAGTAAGGGAAGTGAATTGGGCAATGTAGGCAAGGGCATAGGCATCAAGATACTAGGTGTTGAAATGTATTGTAGTATGTGAGAAGTCATTCGGGAGTGTTGTGGGGCAAGGGGGACAGGGGGATATCCAAGGGGTAAGATAAGATAAGACAATTTTATTAATGTTTAACAAATGATCACAAAAGTAGTTCAATGGGATTGAATGCTACAACCAATGGAAATGATTACAAAAGCAACTCCTAGGTCATTATTGAAAGTAAAATGATAAAAAATTAAGTTCCTAGCTAAGAGCTATTAACTAATAGTCTAGCAAAATGGTATAAGATAATGTAACTACAATGATAAAATGAGAATGCTAGAGACCAGAGAGGATGTCAAGGTTTGTTGTATTTGATGGTCGAGGGAAAGGGAGGGGATGAGTTGTGGGTTGATTGTTGGAGTCATCAATCGCTACGAAGAGATGATGCAATGCTGAATGGTATCATTGGGGGAGTGTCTAAGGTTGAGGGGACTCGATTGTACGGTCTTGGTAGAAGCAAAAGATTGAGGAAGCCCAACTCCCTTACTAGTACCATCCAAGGCTGGGGGGAAGAAACTCTTGATAGCAACTTGGTTGTTGGCTTGAAATTGGGGAGTAGTCTGATGAATGAGTGGAACTCGACTTAGGTGTTGTCTAGAGCTGGTTCGTCTTTAGGTTTGGTGGTGCATGGTTTGTGGCCTGGAGCAGCCAACCCTCATAGGTGTCAAAGATGTGAGTTGGCCATTAGAGGGGAGGTTGAGAAGAGAACTTAGGCCTTACTGATGTAGGGTTTGAAGTATCCTAGGCCTCTTCCTAATGCGATCAAACATGACAACTTAGTAATATGAACTTGAAGTGATCCTCTTCTAAGTTTCAGGTTGAGGTGGGATGAGCAAAGACTTAGATATTTGGCTGAGTACTTCTCCCATGAAGAAGCAAGGCATCTCTGGTTAGGATAATGAAATAAAGTGGGTAGGAAGCCCCTCAAATCCCAAAAAAGGAAGTAATAACGACCTCTGTTCTCATAGTAAAAGGGGCACCTGAAAATGGGATGCATCTTCTTGTAAGGCTCTTGCAAGTGACAAAGCTTGCAAGTCTTGTTTGAGCTTAGGATATGGTGATCGATCTCTACTCAAAGTTTGTGGGAGCCCACTCGAAACCAACCTGGGGGATCTCGAGGGCATGCATCCATTATCTCCACGTGTATTGATGATGAACAATAATGCCATCCCACAACTTTAATAAGTGCTTTGAATAAAAAGCCATATTTAGGTTATGCTTGGCTCTAGGTGGATTGGCATGTGTAAAGAGTGCTTGAATGGGTACACAATCTTGAGAGATGGCTATGAGTTGTAGAAATTGAGATGCCTTTGTACTAAACGCAGGCATGCTCTATGGGGCAGATCAAGACGGTGGCCTTGGAGTAGAGTGCTAGGTTGGGTACCAATCTCTCCTAGAGGTGAAGTCCCTAAATGCTTGAACTCTATGAATAAAATAGACCAAATGGAACATGACCTCAAGGTGAAAAGTGTGTGCTTTGAACTTTGCTTGAATAATGGGTTGGGGGATTATTCGTTTGCATTAGATGATGTGCATGAGAAGAAGGGTTTGGAGTCTCTCGGTCCTTGCCTAGCTGGTCTACATTCAATCCCTATATGTCTGAACCATAGATAAATGTGGGTTTGATGATAGTATCTAGAGGTGCACCTTGGATGGGATGTGATGAAACTAGTTTTGGAACTGTTGCCCACCTATTTCGACTAGGTGGCAACTCCATGTACATTGAAGATGCACATTATGTGCAGTTTGTACCTTGGAAAAATCTGAGGATTTTTTCACTTCTGCAGGGCAATTGCCCCTTTGTAAAACGAAATGTCCTCTCCCCTGCGTGGAAAAATTAATGTAATTTTATGTGCTAGTGTGGGTCATATGATATGGATGCCACACCATGGAATTTGTTGTTAGGGAAGTCCCCTCATCGAGTGTTTTTTCCCTTTCCAATTAATCTTGTTGTTTAAACGATTTTAATTGGTTTGTTTTTTCACTCAAAGTCCTCCAAAGTGGTGACGGGCGTTCTACCAGTCAAGTCCATGGGGTGGCTAAGGCTTCAAAATATTATTCACGACCATGCTAGACATTTGTATAGAGTCTTGCGGAGTTTCGTTATGTTGTTGTATTTTATTTATTTTTTCTAGTTAATTAATTTCACCCCTTGGTGGTTAATTAACTCAGTTTTGATGTAATAATGTGATTGCTTAAGCACTGGCATTTTGTAATAGGGGCTATGAATGCAAGGTAAAATTGCTATGAACCCCTCTAAGCCACTGCTTCGAGTCCCATGTCATTCTGATAAGGGGTTGAGGAGATGGACCATTTTTTGGCTAAGCAAGGTCTATTTTCCTAGGGAATTAATTAATTTCCCTAAGTAAAAAATTCATGTTATTTGATTTTGAAGTAAAAAATCAAATAATGCCATGGTAATTTTGTTTGGGGGTTACTAAGCCTAGGAAAAATTTATTTCAAAATTTTCCACCCCCCCATGGCCAAGATATAATTTTTTCAAGTTTATTTTTAATTTTTCCGAAGTCAAAATTGGAAAATTTAAAAATTAAATTGAAAAATTAAATCGAAGGTGAAATAAGTATTTAGCCTAAGTCTAAAGGTTAAATCTTCATTTTGGAGCAAAGAATCAAGTCAAAGCCAAGTTTGGAGGCCATAAAGGGTTTAAACCCTCACCAAATATGAGGGCGCTACCACATAAAGATAGAGGACGCTACACTATAATGAGGGCATCACCATTTAAAGGGAAGGGCTACCATATTTGGAGGAAGGCGTCACCATTTGGAGGAGGCGTCACCATTTGGAGGAGGCGCTACCACTTAGGAGGGCGCTACCAAGTTTAAAGGAGGCGCTAGTTTAGAGAGGGCGCTAGCATATTAAGGAGGGCGTCACATAAAGATAGAGGACGCGCCACATATGGAGAAGGTCGCCACTTTTAGAGGAGGATGCCAAATTTGGAGGGGGGCGCCTACATTGGGCCCACATTTAAACCACAAAGTGATCTCAAAGGAGCCTTTGGTCAAAACCCTAGATCTAAGGGTGTAAATTGATTAAGACATGGATCAAGCACCTAAGCCATGGATTGAAAAGTAATCTAAGGGTGTAGAATGATTGAGGAGGATGCAAAGTCAAATACCTAGATCTAGTGGTGGAGATCTAATCTAGATCTAGATCCAATCTTGGCCATTGATCTTCAAGGGGTTGGGGTTGCTCCTCAACTATATAATGAGGGTCTCAGTTCCTCATTTAACAACTTCTTTCATGCTATTGTTATGCTGCTGAAATTACTCCATATTCTCCTCTCATATTCTCTCAAGCTTCTTTGGCTATTGTAATGTTCTTGCCCTAGTTGGGCTTAATACAACTAATTTTTGGAGGAATTCTTGGTGTCTCTCTTCTAGATTTCATGCATCCTTTGTGAGGTAACTTGCTTTATACATTTATTTGATTTGCATTTGTATTAGCTTAGATAGCTCTCCACAAAGTATTTTGTGGAGAGATTTTCAAGTAGAAGTATTTTTGCTTCCATTTGTGGTTTTCAATAGGATTTATCAAAGTATTTTGGTAGATTTATTGGGTGCTCACCTCTTTGCTTACATTTTGCAGCTCTCATAAGTTTATTTGCAGGGATCTGGAACAAAGGAGCATCTTTCTCCATTGGTTATAATTCTGTTTTCTATTTTCGCACTTTTGCTTATGAGGGTTTTAAAACTCAGTTTTTATCATTGTATAGTGATAAAAACCTTGGTTTTAAGGCCCCAACCTTTAGTATATTAGTTCAATACTTCAGATCTATTGTTTTAACATCATTTAGGTGGCTGGAAACTTAGTTTTCAGCCCTCTAAACATCATATTTCTGTTATCTTTTGACTCAGATTTTTGCCCTTTTTTGGGGAATTTTGGGACTAATTTTTCTAACAATTTTTCTTTGAGTTTTCTGTGATTTCCAGCAAGTAAAGCTTGCTGGTTTGTGACAGGTTTTACACAGGTGAAGGGGAGGTGCTGCCCAAATTGGCCCAGAAATACCTCAACCTTCAATTGGTTCCAAAAGGGGTTAAAACCCTCACTCTTCTCTCCATTTTTCTGATATTTGTAAACCCCAATGAGAAGTTCTCTTGGGGTATTCTACAAAAATTCATAAAGCATTTTGTAATCTATATGTAAATAGATTAGGAAGTAGAGTAGGAAGTAGATAACTAGTTTTATTTCTGTTTACCCACCTATCTCTGTTACAGGCCACCATCTCTGTAACAGAGATTGAAGTGAGGTTATTTTAGTCTCTTTTACTTCTGTTTCCCACCTATATCTGTTACAGACCACCATCTCTGTAACAGAGATTGTTGTGCGGTCAGGCATTGTTTTAGCTAATAGCATTTCCCTTTCAAAGAAGTTTAATTTTATTTTCTGTAAAAAGGGGTAACCATACAACCCACTAATCCGGTGTATCCTCTGCCCACTTGTCATCTCCCTTTAGGGACTTCAAGTTGGGTATGAAAAGCAGGAGAAGTGGGGGCTTAGTTTAATTAAAACAACACTCTTTTTTTTGCTACAAACTCTCATATTTTATTTTTCCGTCCAAGATCAAGTACCGGCACCTCCCATAAGGGACACCGCTTGGTTGATCTTGTTGATAATTTAAAATTAACATTGCATGCTAATCACCAAGATTAAAATTTACCCTTAACATTTACCAACAACAACTTCACTACCCCCTGTTCCTCTACTCGGTTATCACCCTTCGGGGTACTCGCGAGATACGACAGGGGATAGAGGAGTTTTAGTTTAATAGGCATCCATCTAGCTGTTTTTCCTGTCAATTAAAAACAATGCCCTCGGAGGCGACTTGGGGTAGAAGACCGTGGGGGGTCTCTAGGCGTTCTACGTCCCCCTTGTTGAGCACCAGGGCATTGGGGTTTGACCTGTGAGCTATGGGTGGGCTTTGCTCCCACTTTGTTGAGCGCAACAGCATTCCCTCTTTGACTTGAGAAATACTGGATTGGGCTAGTCACACCACCGGTTCGAAAACTAAACTTCAAGAAGAAAAACATTAATAAAATCTACCTAAAATAAACCAAGAGACATTGCAAAATCGGTTCTATAACTTTTTTCATTTTTGCGCACTTCCACTCCAGCATTGCACTCCAACACTTTACTTTTCAGTTTCATTTACTTTCAGTTCTGCAATTGTTTATGTGGTGAATGCTTAACATTTGTTTAACTGCTTCAAGTAATTCAACTTAAAGTTTTTTCCTTTTTCATTTACTGTTGGTTTGATAAATTTCATTTAAGGCATTTTCCTTCTGCTATCTCTTGTCTATAACTTGTAAATCTGGTTCATATTTGTTTAAACTGTAACTATTTTATTTGATTTATTTATACTGATAAATTTAGATCATCTGTACATTGCTTAGATATTTTGATTCATTATTGTATCATTTATTTGTTTATTCATCTCATTTGTTAGACAACTTAACCTGTGGGATAATTAACTTAGACTGCATCCATTGAAAGTTGCATTCTCTGACTCCATTCTTTAGGCATTGGTTATAAATAAAAGGATTGACTGTCATTTAAATATTGCATCTTGCATTGGTTTGACTGTCATCTCTCAAAACCTTAGCCTCAATCTTAATAAAAGATTCCTTTAATTAATTTGTAATTAATTAATAAATCTGGAACTTAGTCTTCTGTAGGGACTTCCCCCCTTGGCTCTGTTGGGATCTTGCCTAAACGAAGGAGTTGTGGACTGTGGTGACAGTGGTCCCCAGCGCTCGCTTGCCCCCAAGGACACACATAGCAGGTTGTGACTTTCCTGTTCCTTAAAGTGTGAATTAGGCGGCAACAGGAACCATGAACTCTCAAGGAGGGCAAGGGAGTTATATCCCTTGTTGAGCTTGGGCCAAAGAGCCTGATGCATGCTGAAACGAGGCCCCACAAACTAGACCCCCATATTGGTGTAGGTCACTGTGATCTTATCTTCCTCGTCTCTAAAAGTAGAAATGTAAATTAGATAAAGCACTTTGACGCATTGAAGATCATAACCTTGGCTTTAATTTTTACCCAAGTTGACCATCAATTGTTGGAGGTCATAGAAGTTGGATGGGGCATCAATCTATCTATTTAGGTCCTTTACCAAGGAGGTCGATAGGATCAAGTCATTCGTGAAGAGGAGCAGAGAGATCAACACATGGTGTAGGAGGCAACCATCCTTGTCTTGAATATGTTGATGTAGGAAAGATTTGAACTCATCAATTGGGATCCCCAAAAGATTTGGCAAGAGGGGGCACTCTTGCTTAACTCCAATGGTGCTTTGGATGAAGTCAGAGAGGCTGTGTGCTCTACAAAGATTACCAAGAACAAGCTCATAGAGTTTCATGATGGCAGCCAAGAGGGTCTGCAAAATGTGAATGTTGCGAAGCTTGTGAAACAAAGCCTCTCTCAATGTGGTGTCAAACGCTTTTTGAAAGTCTACAAAACAACAAAAAACATTCAAAGAGTGATGGTAGGCCTACTTAGCAATGGCCCTAAGTGTGAAGATATGTTTGATTGTTTGGTACTTCAAGTGGAAGGATGTTTGTACCTTGGACATGAGCTGATTGCTCTAAAGCTCATTTCAAATCCATAGAGGCAAAACTATAGATTATAGTCCTGAGAATGTGTGCCCAACCATGATAGTTCAATGGTTGTTCGGATCTACATTGGCCTTTGATTTGAAAATCGAGTGGATGATTTGTTTGGACCATGCTTGGGGGAAACTAGAGCAAACAACATGGTTAAACAAATCAACAATGAATGAGTTGAGAAACTAGATACCATGTTTGAGCATCTCGGCTTGGAAGCCTTCCTCATTAGTTTCCCTGTTGGTGCTCATAATGCTTACTGCTCCCTTGATGTCGCTCTTGGAGAAGAAATGGAAAGAAGATGGGACAAAGGGGATATAGGTGGGGGCCTACCTAGGAACATCATAAGGGGAGATTGTATGCTAAAACATGGACTACAGATCTAAATCTAGGGGGAGAATAGGATGTCTAGGGAAAAGGGTGCACTAGAAGGTTTTAGGGGAATTACCGCACAAATTAACTCCCTTTTGGAAGATCATGAATGCCTAGTGCTAAGACTAGAAACTTATTAGGAGATGCACCCACTGTCACCACAATGCACTCTCCTTACTCTTTAGGCCAAGTCCTAGAGGCCAAGGGGGAGTCCCTAATATCAGTGAAATAGATCTGCAAAACAAGAATAGCTCATGAGCAATCTCTTGACAAAGATCAGTGCCTTATGGTGTCAAATCAATGAATATAAGCACCTTTATAAGTACTTAAAGAGGATAGTAGTTAGAATGGATAAATGCTCACAATTTAGGGTAAATGATTTGAAAGCCCTGCTACTGTTATAAGAAGACAACCACAAAAAATATGCTCAAAGATAAGATGGAAATCACATAGAACAATGCCAACTTACCAAGGAAGTACCCCTAATGGAGAGAGATAGTAATCACACCTTTGGGGCAACCAATGAATGGGTAACCGTAAGACAATTCTGGAAATGACTTACCAAATCTGGTTTATGCCTTTATCAGTCCTCAGAAATAACAAGAAGATCAGCTTGAACCACTAGATGGATGCCCAAGTGAGTAGGGATGATATTAAACCTCGATTTTAGCTTGCAAGACCCTTCAAAGATGAAATTAGATGGCTTTACATGTCAAATCCGATATGAAAAATCATACATAACACTTGCACATAACCATTAATCTCTCATCCCAACCACAAGAAGAAAACGCCCTTGAGGATCTACCATAAAATCAAGTAGGGCACATCACTTTGACTGATTAGATTTTTCAATAATGCAACATTTTTTGGTTTTTTATATTTTTATATTTTTAGGGTTTTTGTATATATTTGATTTTTTGTATTTTTAAAAATATAAAAATATAGAATTTGGAAATTTGAAAAAGAGAAGATGAGGGAAATAGACCTAGGTCTTATTCCTCAAGGCAATGAGAAAATTTGGGGTTAGCATTCTCTCTCCCAAGACTGATGAATTAGGGCAAGTCTAAGAAACCCTAGGTTATGTTAGCATTGGACCTAATTAGGACAAACAAGATGCCAAGGCCCAAAACAAGAGGGGCTCTTCAATAGAGATGCCTCACCAATAAGACTAGACTATCATGCGTTAAACCTTGAATTGCTCTTACCTTAGATATCTTTTGCAATGCAAGACAAGTGTTTCACTATCTTACCACAATTGAGGGAGAAAAGGAGAAGAGAAAGAAACCCTAGAAACCTTTCCCCTTGGAATAGCCTTGAAAGATTGCAAAGAATCCTCACACACCAAAATTTGATTCTTGAAAACCCTAGAAGAGCCAAGAAGAAAGGTGCGCACCACATCGAGATCTCATATACACAAGTAGAAATAAGATTTCAGTGATATTTGATCCCATGATCTTTCTTAATGATTACAAATGAGAGGAGGGCACTATACTTATAACTTATAAGCAACAATGCTAACTTTTCCCTCATCTAGGCTGCCCTATCTAATTAGGATTTGTCACCCATAATCTGGGGACTAAACCTCATAAAGCATAAAATATTGATAAAATATGATGATAGCTTCAACATGATGTAATGTTGAGCTTGGAAGGAGGACGTCATACCCCATCTAACCCCAACAAGTATCTTTTGTCCTCAACACCCTCCTTTAGATAGCATGGCCTTCGAAGCTTGCTTTAAAACGTGGACGATTTGCTCATTTAACATAGATGACAAAAGGAGAGTGGGTAGTACAATAAATTAAGGTCAAAGTGGGTATAAATGAGGTGTGTTAGAGCGGGTATGAGAACCCTTACAAGTGCAATCACCGTTATAAAACATGAATTCATGTGTGTGGCTAGGAGCTCCTAAGCCATGTGTCCTAATGGAGTCACCCCAAGATGTACCGATACCTACCTAGGGAATAAATGCCATACATGATGGGGAGTTACCACCCATCAAGCGGTAGTCAACAAGGCCACAAGACCAGTACATCTTGAAATGTGGACCAAGAGGACCTGCCATGACTGACTAAGGGTCTGGATTGACTATAGACCAACACTTTACATAAAGAAGCCCTATCTTTTCCTTTTACAATGGAAAAAACCCCCCTCCTTGGCACATTTGGAAGGGTGCGTCATAGAGAATTTGGGGCATGTCGCGTAACAGGGGGAGTAGATTTCTCTTATAAGTTGTGATGAGACTCTAAGCGTCTGTTATCTATTTGTAAGGACTACCACATCATGGTCGAGCTCCTCCAACCAAAGACCATCCTTAGAGCAATCATGTAACGATGTTTATAAGGTCTTGGTTTGAGTGTTTAAGTCACCTAAAAGGATGTAATCTTACTAAATAGGAGTAATGTGAAACCCCCACAGGCTTGAACTTGCATGTATCTAGAATGTTCATCAAAATTGATGATTGACACTCTAGTCTGAATGGTATAATGGATGAGTCAGGGACTTTCAAGCTCCACTTGATATTCAATCTTGTGTTTGAATTTGGAAACTGTTGGTAGCCAACAACCTTCTGATACAACGCTGTGTTAAGTTTCTTGTGTGAGTTAATTCTCTGTAGTTGGCCATAGTAAAAAAATTGAGCCAATAGAAACCCAATGATAACTTGTCATAGGAGGGAGTGCACTCTTAGGGTTGTCGTCAGTGGGAAAAATAAGGTCTCAGGAAGCGAGCACATTGTTACCCCAAATCCTACAGGGGTGACGAGGAGATTTTTTCACTCGTGACGTTCAAATAATAAGTTCTTGATAATAGGTTGAGGAATTGTTAGGTGCCTTGGGTTCTTAATGCTAGAGTTATTCTTCATGTTGTGATGATACTAGATGGTGATGTTTGATAGATCCTCATGATATTTGATATGCTGTCATATGGATGATATTGGTATGCATGGAGCTTATATCGTTTAGCATTTTTTTTAACACTTTGTGCATTCATGGATTGGAACCCATTAATTTAGGGTTTCCTTAAGTTTTGAGAAGTGTTAATATGTGCTTTTTGAGGGAGCATTGCCTATGGATGGTTATGGTTATGTTTATGAGGGTATGAGGTCTCCTAGATAGAACATGATGGTACATTTCATTCACACATTGCTTGTTCATGGCATATTATTCACTTATTGATGGAGTGCCCTATTAATTTGGGGCTATTTTGTCTTCTTAATGGCATATTTCATCGTATCTTGTAGAGTGCTCTTGTTCATTGCCCATGATTTGTACATAGATAGGACTTTTGGTGTGCTTTCCTTGGAATGCTTGTGCATTTGTGGTTATACTTGGCATCTAGATCACATGGACTATCCTTATTCATGGAGTACTTGACCTATTTTTATGTTTTGATGGTACTTAGAGGCTCTTTTATGAGAGTGCCCTAGCTTCTAGACCTTTGGTTTATCTCTTGGCATGATTATCCATCATTTTTAGATGAATTCTCTTGATATTTTGGATGTGGTTTGCACTTATGGGTGGCTTAGAGTAGGTTTTTCTTAGAGCGGCCTAACTCTTGTGACACATTTGATGCCTAAGGATGGATTGTAGTTCATTTTCATGGGAGTGCTCTAGGTCATGTGGCATCTATCATACTTTGGATTGCTCTTTTAGTGATTGCCTATTGAGCACCTTCCCTTCCAACACTTGTTTGATGGCATGGACTCTCATTCTTTTTGAGTGCTCTAGCTTGTTGAAGGTGGTTTGCCATATAGATGGTCTATGATTGGATTCCTTTAGAATTCTCTTGGTTCTAAGCACTTGTTTCACATCTTGGGATGGTTATTTATCATTTTTACAGGAACCCTCTAATTGGTTGGCATATGTAATAGAGCATATGCACTCATTTTTAGGGAGCTTTCTACCTTCTAGTAGTTGTTGGATGCTATGTTGTTGAGAGCGGGGAAAGGGAGCGAAGCGAAAATCGATATTTTCAAAAGTTCTCGTTTTGGGAGCGTTTTTTGTATAGTATATATTTTAATATATTTTGATGGATTTATATCTAAAAAAACATGTAGGATGCTGAATTAGCTATAGAATACATGGATTAAACCATATAACATCAATCATCTAGTAGTTATAACTTATAACATTATCATCAATTGATCAACCATAAAAAAATTTGTAGGATCTTGGCAAAGAAGGGACGTACCATAACATTGTCATCAAATGATCAACCTAGTATAGGAGCTTTTAGTATAGGACAGGTCGGGAGCGCCTTGGGAGCGTGCTCCCAAAATTGGGAGCATTTTGGGAGCTAGCTTCTGGGGCGGGAGTGAGGGGGTGGGGGGCACTCCCACGCAACATAGGTTGGATGATATGGCACACATTTCTATTGGAGCATTCTTGTTCCTAGACTTATGGATGACAGCTTGGTACTCTTGGCTATCATTATGCATGGAACAATCCACTTGTTCTCTCTCTCTTGGCACATGTGGAGGTATGGTCATGGAGTTGGTTAGTATTGGGGACACTTTTGCTCTTTGATAGTTGTCTCCTTGGTTTGTGGATCTATCATCCTCACATAAATTGATGATATAGTAGTGGAGGTTGATGAGTTGGTTGTTATGTGGACATCTTTTGAGGTTTGACTCTTGATGGGGTAAGAAGGAAACCGTCTAGTTTTGGAGCCCCATTATTTATCCGCTCATGCATTAGTGAGGTTGTTGCATCATTTCTTGATCTATCTTGAGGAGTGTCCACTTCTTTGATGTTCATTTATGCTTATTTGATGGAGCTTTCACTTTGGAGAGCAAACCTGAGTCTCATCCAACTGCTTAAACGAACCATCACTTGACTGGTTGAGCCTTCTACCTGTGCTCTGGAGAGAGTCACTCTCCTCTTCATGCCCATATTTGTTTGATGCAACACCATCCTCATCTTCTGACTCTGATAGCCACCCTCTTGTTCTTGCTCCTGGTCGTACAATATGCCCTGTCAGGACATATAGTTTGTCCCTGCGATCACCCAATAAAATGGTGGTCCCAACTGGCTCATCTCTCCGATACAGGAAGACATGGCTAGACCTAACCATCATTCCATAGCCTTCATCCTCAAAGGATGAAATTGGGAATTTTCTAATTCTCATCCCAGGTACAAACAATACTCCATGTATTTCCAGGATCTCTCCGAGATCTAGTTGAAGCCTGATAGTTCCAACTCCTCGTATGGCTATCTGTATGAAATATCTTGGCCCCAACGTTGTGATCATTTGAAAGGAATCATATATTCCAGTCATATGTCTGGTCGCACCACTTTCAACAACCTAGACATTCTCAAAGGATGAACTTCCTACACTGGAATCAATTGAGACAAGAGAAAAGTCTTGCTCAAATTTCATGGCATAATCATCTACTGCTGCAGAGGCCGCCACATCTCTTTCAGTCTTTTCTTTCACAATCTTTTTCTCAGGACATTTTGAAGGATAGTGTCCCATCTTTCCACAATGGTAGCACCTGTTCTGAATGAGGTCTTTCTGATGAATATGGTTGTCTATGATTGTCATTGATGACACCCATTAATGACAGAGGAGTGACAAGGAGACAAAAGAGAGACAAAAGTTGATGACATGGCATGATATGGGTATTGAAACATCAAGTGGTTCAAATGACCCATTCTGTGGTCATTTGTGGCCTAATGGGGTCATGAAGCACACACATGTGATTGTTTTTTGATCTACTGCCCATAAGCTAAGTAGAGGTACCTTGATGATGTTCTGGAAGCCCATGCCCATGTGGATGTCTTGAGAAGCCCACGCACATGAAGATGAAACCCTTGAACAACATGTTGAAGCTTATTGACAATTATGGATATGCATGATATGGAAGAAGAATTTCAAGCTTCCATTTTATCATCTCATGAAGACAAAGGTTTGGTAAGCTCCCCTTTTCTCAAAATTCTGAATTGCTTGACTTATCTATTGATGATTTTGAGAAAGATAATCTAGAAGACAAACCCTTGGAGGGCAGGGATTTTGCAAATTTCATTGCTCCCACTTTTGATGATGACAAGGGCAAGCAAGTTATATTGATAGGGAAAGCAAAGGTATGTTGATATGGATGAGCCTTTTTAGAAGTTTAGTCATGGGTTGGGTAGAGATTATTGGAAATTTTTAGGAGACCCAATCTAGAACACATCTAATGAGGGAAGTGCAGATTTTGGAGCCCTTGGGAAGCCTCATGTGGATGAAGCAACTTCAGATTTTTCTCATGTTCGTTTTCAACTATCTATATGTGCTAATGATGCAGATTTGGGGCAACCTTGTTCTTCTTTTCCTAGAAAGGATTTGGAGCAATGATTGCAGGGCTATTTCTAGCCATATTTTTCACTTCCTAATGTTGATTTTTCTCATGATTTGGGGCTGCTTTGTGAGGTCTTTTATGCATAAATTTTTCAGCCATAAAACCTTGATTTTTGATATATTTATGAGTGAAAATTCAACAAAGAAATACGTTTTTGGGGCTGGAAATGATGGGTTGTAGCAGAGTTTCGATTGCAGAAATTTCCAGCCACCCCTCCCATTTTCTCTCTTATTTTGCATCTATTATCAGCTGGTAATGATGGTTTTAATGCTGGACTTTGTACAAGACAACAAGAACTTCATATTGTGATACATTGCAGAAATTTCCAGCCGCCCCTCTCACTTTCTCTCATATTTTGCATCCATTATCAGCTGGAAATGATGGTTTTAATGCTCGAATTTGCACAAGACAACAAGCACTTCTTGTTGTGATTCATTGCAGAAATTTCCAGCCACCTCCTCCCATTTTCTATCATATTTTGCATCTATTATCAGATGGAAATGATGGGTTTAATGCTGGAATTTGTACAAGACAACAAGCTCTTCATATTGTGATACATTGCAGAAATTTCCAGCTATCAAAAGAGGGGTTTCAAGCCCTAAATTTGTGGTGTTTTTTTTAATAATTTTGGAAATTTACATCATATTTCATGTGCATCTCATTTGGATGTTAAGATTAAAGATTGTTTCAGATTTGAAGAACCCCCTAAGCCTTTGTTGCTTGAAGAGAGGTGTGATGAGGATGATGGGTTCATTTTTAGCTATGATTATGTGTATTCCAATCCTATCCAATCTTGTATGGAGGTTTCTTGTGTTGATACATGCCCTTCTTGGCATGATGTGGGAATACATGGCCATCTTTCACAAGTTTATTGTATATTTCAGCCCTCATTCCATGGATATGGCAACTTTGATCCACATTTTGATTTATTCTTGTTTTGGATCATGACCAAACACAAGGGAAAAAATCACGTCAATGATGAAATACTCTTGTGGTTGCATTGGGTATATGATTTTACTTAGCATTCTCATTTTCACGTGCTAGAGTAGTAGGTAGGAGATGGAATAAGCTCTTGCATGAGCATTAGAGTAGGGTGCATATGTAAAAAAGAAAAGAAAAGAAAAACTATGTAAATGGACTTATTGGATGTGATGTGTTGTTCATGAATGTTTCAGGCTATCCATCCCATCACAAGGTTTTTGGTTTTTAGTGGTCATTGCTCAATGCTAACATATACATACATGAGATTTCGAGGTTATCATCTACTCTTATTGAGTACATGTCCCCAAGTTGGAATCAGATGATACAACATATCCTACGTGGTTGACTAAGAGAATTTTTCACTTGTGATTTTCAAATCACAAGTGCTTGATGACAGGTTGAAGAGCTACTAGATGCCTTGGGTTCTTGATGCTAGAGTTATTCTTCATCTTGTGATGATACTAGATGATGATTGTTTGATGGATCCTCATGATTTTTGATATGTTCTAATATGGATGATATTGGCATGTATGGAGTTTATCTTGCTTAGCATTTTTTCTAACACTTTGTGTGTTCATCAATTGAACCCATCAATTTAGGGTTTCCTTAAGTTTCAAGTAGTGTTTGTAAGTGATTTTTGATAATCCATTTCCTATGGATGATTATGGATATGTTTTGGAGGGTATTAGCTCTCCTAGATAAAACATGATGGTACATTTCACTCATACATTGTTTGTTCTTGACATATTGTTCGTTTTTTGATGGAGTGCCTGTGCCCTATCACTTTAGGCCTATTTTGTCTTAATGTCATAGTCATCATATCTTGTAGAGCTATCTTGTTCATTATCCATGATTCACATGTAGAGATGACTTTTGGTGAGCTTTCCTCAGACCGCTTGTGCATTTGTAGCTATACTCGACATCTAGATCTCATGGACTCTAATAATTCATGAAGCGCTTGTTTTTTTCTTTATGTTTTGATGGTATTTGGAGGCTCTTCTATGAGAGTGTCCTAGCTCCTAGGCCTTTGATTGATCTCTCGTCATGATAATCCATCAAATTTTTGAAGGAACGCTCTTAATATTTTGGATGTGGTTTGCACATATGGCTGGCTTAGAGTAGGTTTTTTTGAGAGCACTCTAGCTCTTGTGACACATTTGATGCCTAGGGATGGATTGTGGTTCATTTTAATGGGAGTGCTCTAGCTTGTGTGGCATCTATCATACTAGGGTTTCCTTTGTTAGTGATTTTCTATTGAGCGCCTTCCCTACCACTGCTTGTATGATGGCATGGAATCTCATTCCTCCAGAGCACTCTAGCTTGTTGAAGGTGGGTTGCCCTTATGGATGCTTTATAATTGATTTCCTTTAGAGCTCTCTTGTGTCTAAGCTTTTGTTTCACATCTGCAGATGGTTATCTACCATTTTTAAAGGAACACTCTACTTGGTTGGCACATGTATTGCAACATAAACTTATTTTTCAAGGAATGTTCTACCTTCTAGTACTTGTTAGATGATATGACACACATTTCTATTGGAAAGTTCTTGTTCCTAGACTTATGGATGACACCTTGGCACTCCTGGCTGTCATATGCATGGAACACTACACTTGTTCTTTCTCTTGGCATGTGTGGAGGTATGGTCATGGAGTTGGTTAGATATTGGGAACAAGTTTTCTCTTTGATGGTTGTCTCCTTGGTTTGTGGATCTATCGTCCTCACATACATTGATGAGATGGTAGTGGAGGTTGATGAGTTGGTTGTTATGTGGACATCTTCTGAGGTTTGACTCTTGATGAGGTCAAACGAAGGAAAGCATCTGTTACCTCCCAAATTAGCATGTGTGATTAAAGTCCCAAAGATGCACGCTATCTCGAGAGGAACCAAGGGAAATAGGCCAATGTCACCACAACTATCCCCTCTCACTTTAGGTTGGCTCTTCTCTAAGTCAAGGGGAAGTGTTCCCTAGGGTTAAGGTTTAGTAGGGCAAAGGGCGATGAGAAGCATGGTGATTCCAAAAGGTTTACTAAACAAAGGTTTATAGTATAGAAATAAGCAATAGGATGATGGGAGGATAAGGAAACCCACTTCAAAGGACTAGTGCCAATCCAATTTGGGGCAAATGGAGTCAATAGGTTGCTAACTTACAGGGCCTTACTTCAAAGATCATTTAGAAAGAGTAAGTGCTCTAGGCCTCCAACCCTTCATAGATGTATTGGAGGGTTCAAAATGCGATCACAATGGGAAGGACAAGTTCCTTTGTTACCTCCTTCCTTGAGTGAAACCCTACACTAGAAGGGGTTAGATTTGTAAAATATTGATTAGGATTCGTACCGATAAAAACCTCTTTCTATGCAACAACTTCAGTTGAATCCAACATAAAACCTTATGCTAGATCCAATCCAATGTGACAGTTGTGCCCTTCCAATGGATCAAGAGAAGCAACTTGGACAATGCTAGAAACTATGATCTCCAATAGATAAGTACAATGATAAGATAAACACCACACATTCACAAGAGAGAAACCCTTCGACAAGATTTACTCCAAAGAAAGATATATCAATTAAGATTTGTTACCAGCCAAGTTGTATTTAGTTGGACTTTCAAGCGAGTGGGCAAAGTTTGAACATGCTAAGTGTTCATCATCAGTATTCTGAAGTCCATCAAGCCTTTAGTGTCTCTTCTTTTTCTTTCCACATGTTCATACCTCGTGGGGTCATTGTAATAAAATGTACTAGCATGATGACTTTTTGTAAAGGACTTGGCCTTCTTAGGACTTAGACATCAATCTAATTATTCCAAGGTGTTTTCTCCCTCGTTAATTATGCATTGCTGAACAAGCGATGTACAATTTTTGAGTTTTTCACCTACTCCTATAACGTTGGAATGGTTGTCTTTGTGGTTAGGTCTTACGAGGTTATTAAAGTTCATGTGTCCATGTATATTACCATGCTAGACATTATTTTAGAGTCATATGAACATGTGCTAGGTCCTCCTAGTTTTTTTTTAATTTTCGCAAAACATAATTTTTCCTATAAAAACGGTGAAATTTTTAATGTTTTAAATAAAAAAATAAAAAAAGCATAAAAGTGTGGTTAGGTGGAAGAATTTACCATGGGGTTGCTCGTTTTCTAACTCAGACCACCCACTTAAGCCCTAAACCCACTTTTAAGTTTTGAGAGAAAACTTTCAATTATTTCTCGTGAATATTGATTTTCTCTCAAAAAAGTAAAAAAAGACCAAATAAATGGCCGAATAAGACATAATAAAGGAAAAACATGATCCCACTGATTGAAGGTGTTTGTCGGATCCTTGTCTCCAACGATTGGGAACCAAATCCAAGGCAATAAGGGCACATCTCTTGATGAATTTGATTGAAGATTGGATCACCATTTTGAGGGGTCACATTCCACCAAAAGAGGGGCGCATCTCATGATATGGCGTCGCATTGTTCCATCAAGAAAACAAGTTTGGAGAGGTGGCGACTATCCGAGAGAGGGTGCCTACCTCATGAGAGGTGTCGTCTCTCTCTTGAAGATTGCTCCAAGCACATCACACAATTATCTCATGGGACTCGACTTCACTGCAACAAGTGGCAACTCGCCCTCTCTTGGCCAATTCGCCCTCTTGGGCTCATTTTTGCTATAAAAGCATGCTCTCTCCCTCACTTCAAACTAGTTGGAGTCTTTGTGGAAGAGATTTCTATTGTAATTGATGCTTAGTATTTTTGGGGAAGTAAAGAGACTTTTGGGGGTCGATCTTGTGTGTTGCCTTTGATGAGTGGATGAACTATCATTGATCTTTAATGGAGGTAATCTGTATTTGAATTGTTTGTTTCACTTTTGCATCCAGTCTAGCTTATTTGAAAGATTGGTATCAATTTGTAAGTTTGTCTATTGTCTTAATCTTTTATGTATGGATGTTTAGAGATTTGACTGAATGCTTCATTTGTTTATGAATGTTTATAGTGATTTCTAACATATATGCTTCTAGACTTGATATTTTGTTTGCAAAGTGATGTGATGTGTAGGTTCTCTTAGTTGGACGATTTGAAGATCTTGCTTGCTTCTTCTCTTCCTCGTAACATTTTCTTGCAAATATAGTCCCTCGGAATCCCACAAGTGAAGCCTTGAAATCTCTCCATATCGTTTCAAGCCTTCTCTTTTCTCCCTCTCTCTACAATCACCTTCTCTTGTTTCGGTTACTTGTTTTGAGTAGTGATAGATCTACAAATTGATTTCCTTATTCATAATTAGATTCGTTATTGCTCTAGTTTTGAAGATCTAGCTAAAAAAGTAAGTTTTATCATTCATAGAATAGATCTATCTTTTCTAAGATTTCTTTCAAGTTATTTGTGTTGCATATATTAAAGCTTGATTTGATTAGTTTAGAGATTGAGCTCATTTTATATCTAGCAATAAAGTGCTTGGATTTGTTTTCCTTCTTCAAGAAGTAAACACAGATCCTAAGAAAAATAGCTTTAGCTTACTTTTCTTAGTTATTTTATGCTCTTTTTCACTTGTTGTACTTAGATTTTTTTTTAACAATTTTGTAGTATTTCCCTAAAGCACTCTTAAAGTGTTCGGGGACTTTTTCTATTAATTTTAGTTTGCTCATTTTTTTTTGGTTGTGAAGGATAGGTTGAGGTGGATATTCAAGCTTTTGAACCATTAAAAGACTTTCCTTAAAAGCCTTCTTCCTTCTACCTACTTCTAAAAAATTGTAAGCTTCGTGGCTCCTATTCTACAAAGGACCACAAGCATTCCAAAAAAAAGTAAATTGTAATAAGCATAATAAAAAGAGCAAGGAGGTTACCCAAAGCCTGCATCCTTTTTCCCCCTTTGGGGAAGTGGTGTGGTCTCTTGTCATGGCATGCATTTATCTAGTTTTGCTTAAGTTTGCTTTTAGTTTTGTTTTTCCTTTTCTAACAAGCATTTGAAAGTTTAAATAAAATTAACCGTTTGTTGGTTCCGTTTTAACGACGGGCCACAAGTTCACTCAAGACTAAAAAAAATCAACAACAATTTGGTTTATGTTTCCTGTTTGCAAATAAAATGAACCTCCTTGATTTCCTGAATTACGGTTTCACAGATAAGGGTTTGCCCATGTACTGTATCGGAAAATAAATTCTTGGATTAAATCACTCTCACAAGAAAACATTTTAAAATTCATAAAAATAACCAAGGGTCTTCTCCCTCTATGCTCTGGATCTCTGCGGCTTGTCTGATCAGTTGATCATACCAGAAAGGGATTAGAGTGACTAGTAATTAGTTCACAAGTCACAATAAACCTCCCCTAAACGGAAATCCGACATCTTCAATGTTTTAACTTTTGTGGGAAAATCCTTCAGTGAAGCAGGAACAATTGGATAATGACTGTGGGGATCTGTCCGGCTACACCCTCAATTGGTGTAGTGTTGGACACACCCCCACGACTTCGATTCAGCCCACTTTTCATGTGTTGGGCCACATCTGTTAAATTTGGACTCTTTTCACGTACTTTCAAGTATATCGGAATTTCCCCTCCCTTAATACTTAGTGTTTTATGTGATTTGCAGCGAAAAGTATCTCGCTGGTTTTTTGACAGGTTTTTCATCTTCAAAGAAGAATTGCTTCCCCAAAGACATAAAATCTCCTCAAGTTTCAACCGGCATAAAAGGGGTTCCATTCCTCAACTTTTTCTCTCAAACTTTTCTGTTATTGTAAACCCCAAAGAGAGTCTCTTGGGGCATTCTGCAAAGCTTATAAGCTTTTGTAATCTATAATAAATAGAGTAGGAAGTAGAGTAGGAAGTAGGGTAATTTTTGCTTAAGTTCTTTTCCTGCTTATGCAAAATTTATTTTCTGTCAAAGTAATCATACAACCCATCCAACCTGTGTATCCTCTATCCACTTGTCATCTCCCTTTAGGGAATTCAAGTTGGATATGAAAAACAGGGTAAGTGGGGGCTTAAGTAATTAGATTCACTTTCCTTTTCTTGTACTACAATCTACAATCAATCCCTTTACTTCACAAGTTCTTTTTTTGATTATTTTAAAATAAACCTTGTATCTTAAACA
>LPNX010654655.1:602658-651518 GCA_001517045.1 Pseudotsuga menziesii
TTTTTTTACTACAATACAATACTACAATTTTACTTCCAGCATTTTATTTCTCAGCACATTTATTTATTTTCGATTCCGTAAACTAGCATGTGGTGGATGTTAACTGTTTAAATCTTTTTTTCACACTTTACATGTACTGCTGGTTTAGTAATCTGTATTCATAACGATTTTCTGCCATTTCGCAAGTTTATTTCATTTGTCCATACAATTGTTTTATTTCATTGCTGTTTATAATCATATTGTTTATCCTTATATTTCTTTATTAAACACTGAACCCATAATTTAATCGTAGATTAACATTTCTTTTTATAAAGACACATTGTATCTTTTGACTCCATTTAGTATAGGCACTGGTCTTATAGTTTTGTAAATCTTAATAAAAGATCCCATTAATTAACCTTCAAATAATTAATAAACCTGGAACATAGTCTTTCCATAGGGACTACCCCCCTTGGCTCTGTTGGGATCTTGCCTAAACGGAGGAGCTGTAGACTGTGGTGACAGTGGTCCCCAGCTCTCGCTTGCCCCCAAGGACACACATAGCAGGTTGTGACTTTCCTGCGTCTTAAAGTGTGAATTAGGCGGCAACACTTAGCAAATAATAAAATTTACCAAGAGGCACAAAAAAACCTTTACTTTACAACATTCATTTTTTGGCTCTGGTCTTTATTTGCTTAATATCTTGCTTTATGAGTAATGATGATAATAGTGAATGTCATATACTGTTGATCTTAATGCTTTAATATTGTTGTTGTCGTAAAACAAATTCAATTAACTCTTAGATTAATTTTATCTTTTCTTTCATAGATTAGAGACCTTAGATTTTTTCTTTTTTAGGAGTTAGCCTAGATGAAGGAGTCGAGTATCAGGTGACAACACTTGACTCTTGCTTGCCCCTAAGGTCGCACCCAGTGGCTTGAAGACTCTGCCATGTGACTTGAGGTGCGAATCAGGCAGCAACAAGCTCTAAAAGAGAGAGATCCAAAAATCCAACCATGAAATAAAATGATGAAGTAGCTCTCTATTTATAGAAGAGACTAAAACTTGCATTACAATAAAATAAGCATTTGTTTCCTTAGATCTAACCTAGGGCGGGATTAAATAATACAAATGCCCCACTCAATCAATCAACTCCTAACAAGTTGCATCAAAAAGGGTGGTCAAAGCCACTTGTACATTACAAGAGATACATAAGTCCCATACACAAGGGGATATCTCCCTCAAGCAAGGGAATGCAAGCTAGGATGATGCCACATGGCCTCCAAGCCTTAAAGGCCCCTTCAAGAAGTATGCTCCAAAGGAAGTGTCCACATGACAACCTCAAAGCCCCTTTTCAAGTGGGGTCTTCAACAAGCCAAGTTCTCCAAGAAACCAAGATGTCCACCTCCTAGCCGCCAAAGGCTCCCTCAAAGATAACTTATCCACCAAACAAACCCCCAAAGGCTTCTCAAGGGCTAGCATTCCAATAGATGATGTCCACATGTCAACCACTTAGGTTACAAGTAACCTCCAAAGTGGGGTCGCTCCACCAAGTTTGTCCACATATAAACTAATCAAACATCTAGAAGTCTTCCAAATGCAAACTTCCTCGAAAAGTTAAGCAAGGTAACCAAGCAAGCCCCTAGGAGGGGAATGTTTTCACCCAGAAGGCAACAAATGATATTTAAACTTAGCAAGACGTCCACTTAATCAACCCAAAGATCCACTTAATCAACCCAAACAGACGTCCACTCAATCAACCCAAATATATATATATATATATATATTTGGGTTGATTAAGTGCTGAACATGAGGTGGGAAAAGGTGAAAAATACTTCTTAACCACACTGTGTGCAGGTTCCAAGTGTTCCTAAAGTGGATTGGCTCCTCCATTTGGCATCAAAAGTGCAGATTGCTGCCTTAGATGATACAGGTCTGTATGGTGGTTATGACCTATATGCCGCCCAGATTTGAATCTTTTGGGATGTTTACCTTTGCTCTGTGGCCTAAGACTGCCCAGAACTGTTCTAGGGTTGATTTATTGACTGCTGGGTGTCTTCAAATGCTGCTACAATAGTCCATATATGAAGCACATGATGGTTAATATGTTGACAGTCTTTGGTTCTAATCTTCTTCACAACACCAGGCTGTTTTAAGGCCATCTTCCATGCCTATTTGACTGCCCAAAACACTGATTTAGGGTTGTGAACTTGCCCAGAATTGCTAGACTTGTTTATGGTGATTTTGTGACCTCTTTACCACTGTTTTAAGGTTGTTTTGAGTGTCTAATCATGCCTAGACTTGTGACTTTCTGCCCAGACTTCATTGCTTCCGTTTTTTGCTCATTTTTTGGGCTGTTACTGCTGTTTTAGCCTCAAGTTTTGCCCAGAATTGAAATAAAGCAATTTTCATGACCCTTTGAGGCTGAGTGCTGGGTTTCAAACATGCAAGAAGCCCATACAATGGCTGGAAGTGACTGCTGCTACAATAATAATCACCCAGAATATTAATACTGCTGTTAATTGCTGATTACAAAGTCAGAAAAGTCACCATTTGTACCCAGGATGGAGGTATACCGTATGAGGCTGCTAGAGTGCCCAGGATTACCCTTGAACCCTTAATTACCATAATCATGACCATGTCACCCCCTGAAGAGTGTGATCAGAATCACATGTGGGAACCCATACAAAATGGGGGGTAACATTGTCCATCTTTGGAGCCCTGTTATTCATCCACTCATGCATTATGGAGGTTGCTGCATCATTTATTGATCTATGTTGAGGAGCGTCTGCTCCTTTGATGCTCATCCATGCTTATTTGATGGATTGTTCACTTTGGATAACATCTTTGACTCATTGATATCCTTATTTGATGGAATGCTCCACCAAAAGAGAGTTGCTTGCACACTTTTCATGCTTATATTGTTGGAGTATTCACCATGGAGGTTGTTACGATTCTGCTGTTTTACAGTGTTCTAGTCATTTGGCAGAGGAGGGCTTAAAAAGGTCAAGTGTGGGCTTCCTGTATGTAGTTAGTCATGGCCCTACCCCTTGGTTTTGCTCTTGGAAGTACTATGGCTTAATGGCATTGCTGACTGCCCTTTGTTGGGATTTTTAACACTAGGGTTGGTGTCCGGTGCTTGTAGGGCTCATTGGGTCACATGACCACCACCCCTTTTCTGCTTTGAGGGGACTATTGCTTCATCTAGGGAGGTCATCCCTAAATTCATCACCTCTCTCATGCCCCACTTGGACCTTCTCTACAGCTAGTTTTACCCTCATTGACCAAATCGACTCCTTGGTGTCTTCATGATTGATCAAGCCTCAAGCTAAGGAAAGGAGGATGTTGAGGGACTTTATTCATCATTCCGGGGTTAGTAGGTGCATAAAGTCCTCCTTAGGCTCACTCTTGTAGTCATAGTGAGGCATTGGCTTGCTTATTTTAGTGTTTTTTTATCATTTTATGTTGCTTTTAGGGCTTAATCCCCAACGTGTGGGTGACATGCCCTAATTTTGCCTTATTTTTGAATATTTTAGTATTATTTTTTTTTAATTTCAAATGGACATGTAGGCTTGATAAAAAATTAAAATCATGTGCTAAAGTGGATATAAATATCCATTCACTTTTTATTTGTAAAGCACAATACTTGGGATAAAACACTATTATGTTACTTTTTTACCCTTCTTGGCCTCTTTAAGTGATGCACACCTCTTGGGATGATGTTCTCTTTGCTTTGAAGGTGAAATGAAGATGATTTTCTGGGGTTTCATGTGCTTGCAAGGTTGATGCTAGCACTGTTGGACTAACACAAGCTGAAGGAGGATCTAGGGCTTCTTTCTTTGATCTTTCTTTGGTAAAAGTTGGTGAGTTTATGCTTCTTTGTGGATTGAATGGTGGTGTAATACTGCATTTTTTCTGATTTAGGGGCTCTTACCAGCCTCTTGTCACCTTTTGCATGGTACAAAACGTCCTCTTGAAGGGGTTTTCTCTTGTTTAGGCCTTGGATCTCTAATTTTTTCCCTAATTAGGCTCCTCCAACGAACCCTAGAGGTTGTTGTTGGATACCCTAGTTTGGAAGCCAAGGGAAATGATTCCAGGAGGGAGGTTGGTCACCGTCCCTCATGGGCTAGGGTTTGAAGTAAATCTCTTAAAAACCCTAAGTGTTGTCTTTTTTATCAAATTTCTGGTATTTCATGTGTAATTAATGCATTTGCATGGTTAAATAGATTAGATTAGGTCTGCATGATTTTAAACCCTAAAAACTGAAAAATTTCCAAAAATATAAAAAAATATAATTCTTTTTCAAATTTCTGGCCCACCCTAAATTTTGGTCTGCCTTCTTAAAGTCTCAGCCTCCCATTTTAGCCCTAAAACTCCTAGCCTCTAGGACGTCACCCATGTAGGTTTGTTTTGACCATCAAAACCCTAAAACGAACCTTGCAAAAGTTTTTTCACTGTGGTTAGGGTTGAACCTTTTTTTTGGCAGACTGTCAAAAATTGCAGACTATAAGGTCTCGCAAATAGTCAAAGTCTGAGTGCTGAAGTCACTTCACCCTGCATAGGAAGTTTCCTTTACAACTGAGGCTAGATTGTCCAGGCTTAAAACGACCCCCTTCAAGGGTTAAGTGTTCATCTGCAGTTGGACTGGTCTGCCAATTCAACAGTGGCTGGGTATTAGCATTTATCACATCAAAGTTCAAACTGTTGAATTAATTTTGCAGGCATTTCATTGGTTGTTGTTGGTTGGCACACTATTGGTTGAAACTTGAAAGGCTGCCTTCTTATTCATATACCTAGGCCTGGAACAAGTAAGGGGATCTGCCAAGACAGCTGACTTCATCCTTCAGACCTCATCCACACTTGTATTTGACACTTTGATGCTGGTTATTAATTTATTAACGTTATATAATATAATTAACTGAAGGTGCTAATACTGATACTTACCTTTATTAGTGGCAATTAAAGACATTATTATCACATTGTGACTGCTATTCCAGACTGCTGATGAGGGCTGTTATTAGAGCTTAAGATTGCCCTACTTGGCTGTTTTGCGTGTTGTTACCTGCTGCCCTACAAATTGTTGAAATGAGTAACGGTTGGGATATTTGAATGACATGCATAGCCCTTACATTTGTTACTTATTCTTTGTACCAAATATTGGAATCTTCGTAATGTACTGGTTGATGTAGAACATGCTCTACAGTAATTGATATGTTTTCAATGGTGTACTGCTACATATTAATTTTAACTGCTTTTACAATTGACAACTATAATATTGGTCTGATTGGTGAATAAAGTCCTAGTCTCCACATAGTGACTGTTTGGTTGGAACGATAAATGCTTGATTTAAGTGGAAGCTACAGGCTGCTCATTAACTGTCATGATTAAGATTTATCCTTGGTTTAACTCATAAAGTTGTTATGACATCTTACAATCCAAGCACTCCTATCTAGTATTTCAATATTGACATTTGGTTACAGATTGAGGAATTACCTGTCAGGATGTGCTTATATTTTATCATTTATGTGCTAAACAGTTATATTAGTGGGCCGCTTGTGCTGTAGTATCTAATATCTATATTGAACAAATACTTGTTTGATTAAACATCTCTAGTATGTTCTCTTCATTCCCCACTAGACTCCATTGAAGGCACTGATCTATGCTATAAGGTGGTTGGAGGTGTTTGCATAACTGTTTTGGCAGGTACACTAGGCTCTCCCCTTGGGACAACACTAGACCCCGAAGAAGTTGAGAGAGTGGACAAAGGTGACAGTAGTCCAAGTCTCTCGTAGGATTGCCATTCATTGGCATTAGGCTACAATCGATGCTACACACTTAGCTTTCTAGTTTGAACGGTAACAGAGGGTATCTATTCCACATTAGTGATAGTATGGTCCACTTTGTGTAGATTTTTCTCAAGTTTTCAGCCTCCGGTTTATAAGTAAAATTTGTCACAGTTTATTTCATTCTCAGAAAATTAAATGACTGGAAATAAACATAAAATTTTCAGACTTAAAACACTGCTGTAACTTCATTTTTTCATTGACAGAAAATAAATAAAATGCACGCCATTCAACACACAGTACTCAGAAATTTTTGGCCAATGGCCCTGGAAAACCATGCCACAGTACGGACTGTATGGCATGTGCGACCAACCTCAAAATTTGTGCTGCTGGTAAGTGGCTCGAAATCGTGCCTGTACGGCCTGCCTCGAAAACCATGCCTCTATTAGCCTCGGGAAATGTGCCCAAAATCTGTCTCGAAAATCTGCCTTGGAAGTCGTGCCCTTGTATGAAATCCGTACTGTACGGACCGTATGGACAACCTGCAATAAATGCAGCTCCTCAAAATTCGTGCATGTCCCTTGTCTCGAAATTCATGCCCTTTGCCTGCTACTAAATCCTTCTCGAAAAATGTGCCGCAATTTTTCCTCTTGCTCAGGAAAAATGGAAACTTTCTCACTTCTCTCTCTTCGCTCACTCTCATCTCAAGAATGAGGCAAAATGACCTTTTCCTTGCTTTTTGGTCCAAAACCTAGGTAGGTGAAGAGACATCAAATCCAAAGGATGAGATTGGATTAGATCTACTGTTGAAATTAATTGCTCATATTTTATTTCTAAAATATTAATTTCACTCACCCACTTAAATTTATCAAAAATTGATTTTATACTCTAAAGTCAAATTAAATGTCACTTAAGTCATTTAATGCAAGGGTCACTTTATTTTCCCTCTCTAAGTGACTACGGCTAAAGTCACTTAGGGGAACACTTCCTTAGGTACAAAACTAACACTTTGGAGGTGCTCTATTGCATTTATAATGCAAATCGTTTTCTTTAGAAGAGATCTAGGTGGTCAAACCCTAGATCTAAGTTGTATTCATTGCCATGGAGATGTATTCTATTGGAGTGCTACCTTTGGAGAGCCTTTGGAGGCTAGGTGTTTGGTTTTGACTTGTCATTTCTCCCTCATTTGATGGAGGCACACTACTCTTTCTCTCTTGGAGACTTGTACATGTGGCTTTGACCACCTTATTTATTGCATTTGGTTGTGGTAGTTGGAGTATTTTGGTTTGTTTACTCCTCCCTAGGCTAGATCTAGGAGTTTATCGTTAGTTTATTGCAGAGGGAAGATGAGATAAAAGCTGTATAAGGCTTTGCTCTCTCCTTCATTCTTTATGTTTAGATTTGGGGAGAAATCCCATTGAGCCTGATTGAATAACTATTTGTTTATTTGGATGGTATATTAATGTGTTTATTGAATGGTAATGTGCTCCTCATGTTTTACTTATAGATGAGAATCAAGATCTTAATTGATAATGGTTGTGGGTTAATGAAGTAAGCTTTTCTTCTTCTATGTGATGGTTGTCAATTTGAAGTTTAGGTTGTAGTATTTGTAGTATGCATCTCTGCTCTTGGTTATACGCTTTCTTACACTTGAGTAGCAATTATCCTTCCATAATAATTTGAATGTATCTACTCTAGTATTTTCCCTCTACAAGATTCCTTAAATTAGTAAAGCTATTAGAAGTGATTAGGTATGTACTCTGCTCCCCCAATTCTCCAAATCTTTCCTCTTAAATCCTTTATATTGACCTTTAAAACCCATTTGTTGAAAATACCGAGGGGGGTGAATCGGTATTTGCACAATTTAAATTTTTAATCAAGAGCAAGTTGCTAATCACCAATCATAGCATATCATAAAAATAACAAGATGCACAATACACAATATTTTTGACGTGGAAACACAAGTACTGGGGGTAAAACCACGGAAAAAATAAATTTCACCCAGCAACAACTACGGTAAACAAATTTAATAAAACTTTACCAGCGACAACTGGAAGGGGCTACAACCCCTTAGGCTTCGTCAGCTACAATTAACAAGCTACTACAACAGCCTAACTCATAAGATTGTGAGCCCTAGCACTACCCTACCATTCTAAAGAAAAAGACGATTGAACCTGTGGACCTGTCAAACCAATCACTGAACCTGTTGTTGATAATCTCTGCTCTCTAATCACTGCCAAGTCATCCCTGTATACCAATAAGTCATTTCACTCCCATACACTGCTCATGTACATCCTTGTACACCTCATCATACCCAGTCACTCATCAAGTAGTTCTTCTCTGCTTTCATTGATCATAAGGCATGCATGTTTCATCGTCAAGTATACATAATCATCACAGTGTGCATCGTGTATGCATCATCATCTAGTATACAGCATCACAGTGTGCGTCGTGTATGCATCATCATCAAGTATACATCATAGTGCATAGAAGAGCACCATCACACCATAGCTTGCATGTTCAACATCATGTTTGTATCATAGATCATAGGAGTGCAACATCACATCATAGCTTGCATCATCATCGTAGTGTGTACATCATAGTGTGTAGGGATGCATCAACATCATACAGTGCACATCATCATCATATGTATTATCATCATAGTGTGTATCATGTATAGTGTAAGCATCATATCAACATCATCATATCATTGTGTATAGGAGAGTGTCATCGCACCATAGCAAAGTGTGTATATCATAGAGCAAAGAAGTACATCATCATTGCATACATGTTCATCATTGTGTATGCATAATCATAACATCATCAGTATACTGTATATCACTGTACACTTACTAGTCTATATATCACTGTACATTCCTCATTACTGTTCAATCACTGTTCATACCTTCTTACTCTTCAATCATTGTACATACCTTATCAATGCAGTAGATCTTTGGAATTGAAACTGTAGATGATGATGATTGTGTGTAAGTGCTGAATGACCTTAACAACAGACTATGAGCAACAACAAAACATCAGACTTCAACCCTCAATCTCGCGCTGTACATCTTCAGAAACTCACACTGTTCTATTTTAAAACTCGGGTCTCTGATAAGGGATTGTCACAAACTCGGGTCTGTGATAAGGTGTAGAACTTGGGACTGTCACACAAACTCGGGTTGTACAAGTGTTTACTTAATCACCCCCCCCCCCCCCCCCCCAAAAAAAAAAAATCTCTGTGGAAAAGATTCAGATCCCTTTGCTGTTGTGTACTGTTTACTTCCTAAGTCAGCGAAAACCTCAGTCAAACTTTAAACCAGCGAATAATCCTGAGTCAAAACACTCCCAGAACTTGCATTCGTTGATGGCTGAGGTTATGACAAGTTCTATGTGTATTTATACACTTAAGTAAGCGTTGAGGAGGATAGGGACGACCTAATGAAGGATTTAAAAATAATGTATTAAATATAAAATTATTTTATTATATTGGGCCGACTTCAAGGGATGGTTAAATATTTATTAATTTTAAATTTGTTTTAAGATTAAACACTTACTAGGGCCGACTTCTAGGAGGGTTGAATGGTAGTGACTTGCATTCAATATTTTAATAATTTGTTTTAACACTTCAACTTAATTAATATTTTAATTAAAAAGGATGGTCAACGTTCTCTTCCAAGGGTGTTAACGGACTGTTTAACACAAAGCTATTAAAAGTGATCCATTTAAATTAAGTTAAGGGCTAATTGTTACTTCAACCAATAGCAAGGGTTATATCTTTAAGGGTCACCATGAGGGCTTCAAGGGCTAATGTAAAGGTGCAATGGGCATCATTAAGCAACATTAGGGCATTATTAGTGTTTTAAGGGCAAGGCATACATCATAGGGTCAAGTTCTAGGTTTTGGGCTTAGGGACCAGAGGTAAGAGTTTTAGGGCCTTTTTGTTGGGTCATCAAAGTCATCACAAGTGATGGTGTGCTTTACTAGTCACCAACAACCTCAACACATAACCATCAAGGTGTGGGGGTGCCTAGACTTCTCTTAGGGTACCGTGACCTCATTACAAACACAGATGACCACAAAATGGGTCATTTGGACTCTACACTTCTTCAACCCACCAAGGACACTTTCTAGGGTACTAGGGCATAGGTTGTGGTACTGGGAAAAACCAAAGAAACAACTAGGGAACGATAGAGACATTTTAGGGGTCCTTAAACACTCTAAAGGGTGTACAGGGCTTTTTCCATTGTCCCAAGGGCTTCAATGGCTTCAAACTTGGGTTTGGATAAGGTTAAAAGGTCTCCTTTGACATTGACAATTACTTAACCCTCAGGGGCTCCTCAAGGGGCACCAAGACTCATCGACACACCTGTGGCATCAATGACAATTTAGTCAACAATCTCCCCCTTTGTCATTGATGACAACTTCAAAGCTCCCCCTTAGAATGAGCTTCCTTTGTTCACAAATCTCCCCCTTAGAGAAGCCTTAATTTTCCTTCTTTTTCCCCGCCATTGGCATCAATGGCAAAGGGTTCTCCTTGTAGTGTTACTTCTCCCCCTATCATGCTGATGTGTTGTTAAAGATGGATCAATTCAATTAGGAGATAGTATGACTCCCAATTTTTCTTGGAGGTACTCAAAAGTCACTCTTGGGAGAGGCTTAGTAAAGATGTCTGCAATCTATTCTTTTGTCCCAATATATTCCAACTTGATATTCTTTTTTGTGACTTGTTCCCGAAGAAAGTGAAACTTGATAGGAATCTCCCTGGTCTTGGAGTGCATGACTGGATTCTTGGAGATATTGATGGCACTCGTATTGTCACATAGAATTGGAATTGGCTCATCACATGTCACGTGTATGTTTTGCAGAGTTTGCTTCATCCAAAGAATTTGAGTACAAGCTGTTGCTACTATATATTCTGCTTCCGCGGTTGATAAGGACACTGAAGATTGCTTTTTGCTTGACCAAGATACTAGACAATTGCCTAGGAAAAATGTTGTTCCAGTGGTGCTTCTTCCGTCATCAACACATCCTGCCCAATTTGCGTTGGAATAAGCTATCAAAGTTAGCTCATTACCTTTTGGATACCACAATCCAAAGTCCATAGTTCCTTTGAGATATTTGAAGATCCTTTTAACTACCATAATGTGAGTTTCCTTTGTGTTGCCAACTTTTTTGTACCATAGTTGGATTACCTGAGGAGCCGCCAGTTGACAAACATGATAAATGTTTGATTCCAGTGTATCAGATGATCCGCCTTTGTGTCTAGCCAGTTTTGGCTTGTCAGTTTTTGTTTTGAATAATTATGACCATGGCCCCGCGGGGTTTGTAATAAAATGTGCTAGTAGGGTGTTTTGAGTGGTTTGGTCTCCTAAGACGTAGAATTTCAACTAAGGTATTCCAGGGAGTTTTTTTCCCTTGACAATTATGCTTTTCCTATAGCCGAGTATAATTGACGAGGTTTTCTCCCGCTTCCTCCAAAGCTAGAATGACCAATTTTGAATTTTGGGCCTTTGGGGGTTATTAGAGCCCAATTGAGTATATATAAACCTACTAGACATTGTTAGAATCGAGCATGGTCATGTCCTAAGTCACTAGGATCCTCAGAAAAAATTTGAAATTTTATTATTGGACGTGTTAAATTTATTAATTTTTAAATTTTCCCTAAGTTTTTAATTAAAATTTTCCATAATTTAAATGGAAAAATTCAATTTGTAATAAGTTAGTCATCCGAAACCCAAATTCAGTGATTGAAGGCTCTAACCTAAAGCCAAAAATCATTCTTGATCAGCCAACCAACCAGATCCAACTTTTAGATCATCATTCGGCCACATAACGCATAATTTCTCAAAAAAGTCAGTTTTGGGGAAATTATTGATTAAATAATTAAAATGATTATTTTGGAGAAAATCTAAATCTCCAAATTAATCCGAATTCAGTGAAATGAAATGCAGAATGACATGTCATCGAGCATTAATGATGATTGGAGTTAACAGAACTTGGCTTTAGTCAGCATTGAGTGAGCATTGAATTATCATTTGCTTAGCAAAATCTCCTCCTTCAGTGATGACCACGTTTTGGTGATGTGGAGCTTGTTCATTAGCTTGATGTTTTGATCGAGGTAGAACTGGGACTTGCACTAATGATCTTTAGGCATTGGCTCCTCCATACCTAGCTGGTGGCTCATCCAAATCTAGCAGGTGCCTCCTCCTTCAAGCTCATGCCCCTCTTCCTCAAGGAGGGGTTTTCACATGTGTGGCTTCATCTGGTGGTGGTTTTCAGTGCTTAGGGTTGGAGTGGGGGCGCCTTGCCTAGGTGGAGGCCTCCCCTCACTTTTAGATCTTCATCTTCAGGTCTGGGCTCTTAGTTAGATGCCAAGCCGGTTAGGTCAGGGTTTTTGGTTTTAGGGTTTTGGGTCTTCTCTCATTGTATAAATAGAGGCTCCTTTAGCTCTATTCGGATGAAACTTTTGTGCTGGAGTTACTCTGCAAAAATTATATTAAGCTTTGCTTACATTTGATTAATAAGATTTTCGATTTTGGAGGTCCATCTCTCTTTGCATGTGGTGAATGATTCATGGTTGAGGTCATACTGCTTCTAACCCATTGCTCTTTTTTAACTTGAATGAGATCAGTTTATGTGTTAAGCTCAAGAGGGCCACTGTTGGCACGATAGAGTTGTTGTTTGTAGTTTCAAATCAGTGATTTATGCAAAGTAGGTTCTAATCTTGATGAATATGAGTAGTTAGTTATATGTAGTATTGATCTCGATTGAACTATCTTTGCATACTTTTCATATATATGATCTCACTTGTATCTGAGTTTTGGTATTAGCAGGGTTCACAGGTTGAAGAAGGGTGCGAGTTCAGCTCCATCTAGCCCAAGCTTCAAGCTTCATTTAACATTTTGTGATTGCAAGGCTTACAAGGATCGTTCTCTTCTCATTCGAAAGAAAGCCGGAGTCTTCTTCCATCTCTTGTGTTCCATCCATAAGAAACTTCTTTCTCTACCCTTCTTCTTTAAATTTTTGCATTTGCTCATGAAATAGATCCAGGTTTCAATATTCATTATTTAGATCTGTTTTTAGGGCTGTTGCTAGATCTAGTTTCCTTCATTAGATCTAGGGAAAAAACTTATGCTTTGCATGTGAATGTTCAAAATTTTTTCTTCCAAAATTTTTAATTTTTTTAATTTTTTTAATTTTTGCATTGTCTTTCCTATCATCTTTTAACAATATATGCTTGCTGATTTTTTACTTTTGTGACAGATACAGTGGAAATGCTGGCGAAATTCTGAAGAATCAAGCCCTAAAAGACCATAAACTCCCTCTTCTTCTTTTCCCCTTCTGTAGATTGCTCCAAAAGCCTTCTAGGAATAAGAAAAGAAGCAAAAAAGGCAGCAAAAGAAAGCATTGTAAACAAATTAATAAACAGCAAGTGGGATTATGGCTCCCACACCCCTCTTCCCCCATTTGGGGGAAGCTTGTATTGTCTCCTCATTTTCATGTTTTGCTTCATATTTTGCTAAAAGTAGGATATAATAGTTTCAATTGTTAGAGTTTTGTTTTCTCATTAAAGTTGGATGGTTCATTTTTGATTAGTTTATCATTCATAAAATAGAACAGTAAAAAAGGGTTTCTTTGTTTATTTACTTAGCTAATGCAAAGTTTGTTTACTTTTTTTGATATAATTTTATGTAGCCCCTTGCTTTCTCGATTAGGGCCTAAAAAGCCTGAAAGAGACTCTTGGGTAGTTTAGCTTTCTTTTTCTCTTAAGTTTAATCAATTAAGTCCCTTGAACTTGCCATAATCTAAGTCAAGAGCACTCTCTATCGGAGAGCATAGTTAGACTTGCATATCCTTGCATTAGGCATTCAGATTAGCTAAGTCTCTTGAACTTTTGTCATAAGACAAGGTCAAGAGCGCTCTCTGTCGGAGAGTTTTAATTAATCGACTTAATAAAATTTGCAACTCATTCCCCCATAATTAATTAACTTCGTTGTCTCCTTGCTGGAGTATGCTCTGACCGACTTCAAAATTGGAGTACCCAGAAACGGCATTGGATTTTTTTATTTTGCAAGAGAAACATAATAAAATTTAAACCCCATAACCAACGCACTGGCGTTGTAGAGAATTTCCTAAGTTCTTCTTAGTAGAGGCGCCGGATCTCCCTGCTATCTAAGCTTTTCACCCAGTTGGTCAATCTTGGCGATACCAACCTGGGATACTGGGTAGGCCGTCATGTCTTCAACAGATTAAACTTGGAACATTCTCCCGGCTCTTGACAAACCTTTGTTGACACCATAAGCAAGATCACCTAAAATACTTAAAACATACCAAGAGCACTTGCACAATGTAATATTCACCAGCTTTATTTCAAGACTTGCTATTAATTTCTTAAGGCATAATCAGAGTGTTGACTCCATAAAGGCACTGATCTTTTAATCTTTGCATAATTATTATATCTGGATCACTTGTATTTGAAACATTTTAATTTCTATCTGTGAATGCATCTTTATAAAGTCTTGAATTATTGTTCATCTTTTCATTCTCTTGATAGCAACGTGGATTGCTTTTATTTTATGCCTCAAGTTCATAATAAACAAACACATTTAATCACCATAACTCCTAAACAACACCCATCCGCATCCGTAACCAATTAAAAACACTTTAACAACATTGAGCCATAGAAAACTTTTTGTTAGGGACTACCCCCCTTGGCTTCGTTAGGAGTTAGCCTAAACAGAGGAGCTAGGAGTAGGTGACAGTACCTAGCTCTGTGCTTGCCCCCAAGGTCACACCTCTCCCACTTTCTCAGGTGAGGAGACAACTTTCAGAAGTTTCTACTGCTGGTGTGCAATCGACAGACAAACCACATCTTTTGTCGTGGTTGCTGGGGACACATTTTTTGTTCCTGGACGACCTTGGTTTTTTCTAGTTTTTACTTTTTTGATAGATTTTTAGTTTAATCACCTCGCTGATCTTAGACTTGAAATCCATCTGGCGACTCCACTGTCTTTAATTTTACCAAGGTATTCAACTAGAAGAAACTCTAAAGGTTTACTTAGGTTTATCCCTGAGCCTGAAAAGGTTTATAGGAGAAGGCTAAATAAACTTGCTTCTCGTAGGATCCTCGAAGATCTTGGATCTCAGTCTTTATCAGACATCCATAGTTTATTTCTAGAAACTAATTCTCAAGAAAACAGTAACACTTCTGTTTCCGACATACTGGGTAAGTATTTTACTCAGCTCGGCTTTTCTCAGATAGCAGGTCAACCTCACCGTCTTCCAGACAAAGTTGTCGAGAAGCTCGCGATGTATACCGGCACTGATGCCACTACCTCTGCCATGCGCCTCAAGAACTTTTCTAGATGCATCAATGCTTATGTCAGTGATCCTGTTAGCCAACATGATGATGTATACATGAAGTTATTTGCTCTATCTTTGGATGGAAAAGCCGACGATTGGTATAACAATTTACTAGACAATGTTTTGATACTCTAGCTGCTTTCAAAACCTCTTTCACCAACAAGTTCGGTGAAAAGAAAGAACCTTGGCATCAACTTGCCTCCTTGACCAACATAAAAAAGAAGGATACTTAAACGATGGATGAGTACAATACTAAGTTCACTGAATTGTCTAAAGCCATCCCTACTGCTTATGCTCCAACTGCACCAACCATTCTGGTCTATTACATTGAGGCACTTAGTGGTAAAATGCAATACCAGATAAGAGACAAGGAGCCTGCTAACTTGGTCCAAGCTCAAGAAATGGCAATTAAAATTGACTTGAACATGCAGTCATCAGGTGAATCCAACCTATAGGGTTATTCAAGGTCTTCAACACCTTTGAAAATTAATGAACCTAAGGATAAGGATCCTTTATCAGCTATGAAGGATGCCTATGAAAAGCAGATGATTGAAATGAAAAGATAAATGAAGAAAAATATGGAGGAAGCAGAACAGAAACACTTAGTGCATTTGAAGGAGATATAGAATAGGGTAATAACAATGGAAAGAACTCAAACTCAGCCTGCTCCTAGAACCTTTCTTGCCAAGCCAACTTGGCAAAGAAAGCCTCCCAACCATGAGCAGAGGCCTCCTCATCAGCTAGAGGCTGCTAACATGGTTGAGTAGTATAAGCCATTTTGCAGAGCATGCAGAGATTTCCATGAGGAATCTGGCTGCCACTATGCATGCTATGTTCAGGAGCATGGTCACCCTGAAGGTTGTGGTCCTAATACCTCGACAAGCGAGCCTGATTATATCAACAACATAGATGACATCCCCAGCATCTCCATAGGAAATTGGCCACAGGCCAACCGTTACGAAAAGAAAGTTGACAACTTAACTCAATACTATGAAGAGATGCCTTCAGCCGAGTAGATCAACAACACTCAAAACTTGAAAGGAATAACTTATCAAAGAAAAGCAAGAGAGGGGTCTTCTGCACAGAATGTTCCCAAGGTAACAGCTCCTAATCCTCCCAAAGAAGTAGAAACTAAAGAAATTGTTGATTTAAGTTTTGACTTAGGTAATTGGCTAGCAAATACCAAGGTTCCTGTTCCAATCCTTGAATTATGCAAAATCCCTGGCCAAAGAGAGAGACTCTTGAAAATCCTAGATCCTCCAAGTAATGTTGATCCTCAAACTGAAGAAAGTCCTTCAAATCCTGTAAAGCCCCTTACCCCTAAGAAGATCACTTTTTCTGATACTGTGGAGCAAACCTCAAATAATGTCTTTGTCGATCCACCTATAGTTCTACATACTAGGGACCTAAGAAAAGAAGATCATCTCGCTTTTTACGTATCATTGATGATGGGTGATCTTCTCCTACACAGTGGTATGTTAGACACGTGATCTAGTTCCAGCATCATGACCAAAAATGTCATGCAACAACTTGAATTAAGAACTACAAGGCCATACCAAAATGTATGTGCCATGGACTCTAGACCGGTTAAAGTTGAAGGGATGATTGAGAATCAGTTAGTTAGATTGGCTAAGTATCCGAATATCTAGATCACCATGGACATCCTTGTTATTGATGTGCCGGACAAATGGGGGATGTTGCTTTCTAGGAAATGGGGTGCCACTTTGGGAGGATCAATTCAAATGGATTGGACCTATGCCACCATACCAGCATCAGAGTTTTCACTTGTTAAGTTGTATTCTGAAAAGGAAAAAAGACACCATGTTGAAAACCCTCAAAGACCATTGAATGAGTATGCTTACCACACTAATGAACTTGGGACCTATCAAATCAACTCCACCTTCTTGGAACCCCTCCAAGAAGAAATAAAGACTGAAAAACTTAGTGAATTATGGAGAATGAATTTTGATGGTGCTTATTCTAGAATAGGCAAGGGGGCTGGTGTTGTCATTATTTCACCAAAGGGTAAGGTTTTCAACTTTGCTTTCAGATTGGAATTTGAAGCAACTAACAATGTGGCGGAGTATGAGGCACTTCTACTAGGCATTGAGATTGCCAAGGACATGGGGATCAAGTTGCTTAGTATTAAAGGGGATTTTGACTTGATTGTCCAACAAGTTAAGGGTCAGTTTGCATGTAAGTGTCAAAGACTTAAAAAATATAGAAATGCAATCTGGGATACAATGGAATTCTTTGATGCCCTTAATATAGAAGCAATCCCTAGAGATCAGAATAGTGCCTCCGATAAGCTTGCAGTTTCAACGTCAACTCTTCAGCCATCGGATGAGATGTTAGAGGGGGATTGTCCTTTAGAGATTAACTTCAGACCTTCTGTTCCTGATAATGTAGAGCATTGGCAGGTCTTCAAAGATGATGAGCAAATTTTGAGATTTATTCATAATGTTGATGAATTCCTAAACTTTAAAGTAAATGACCAGGACGAAAATAAAGAATACTATGGAGAAGGCGACCAGTTTAATAATCCTGTCCCACGTGGTCTAGTTGCCTTAGAAAACATCTTTGACAGACATGACAGAAAAAAGAGTAATGTTGAGCAAATGAAACCGGGGGATTACAATGAAATCAACATTGGGACGGAAACAGAACCTAAAATAATAAAAATTGGAAAAGGTACTTCTGAAAAAGAGGGAAAACTCTTAGGACACATCATCAATAAGGACGGTGTCAAGATTGACCCTGAAAGAATAGAGGCTATAAGAAAGATTCCCCTTCCTAAGAATGTGAAAGCCCTCCAATCCTTCAATGGTCATATAAATTTTATCAGAAGATTTATTCCTAACTTGGCCGAATTAATGAAACCTATGTAGGTCTTACTTAAGAAAAATGCCAAGTTTGTGTGGACTAGTGAAGGAAGGGAAGCCTTTGATTCTATATAGAATGCCATTACCAGGTCTCTAGTCTTAGTCAGCCCGGATTACGCGAAAAATTTCATGATCTTTTCCTTTGCTTCAGAAGACACTATTGCCGGTGTGTTGCTCCAAAAGAACTTCGAAGGGTTTGAGCAACCTATAGCATTCATGAATAGAGCCTTGCAAAACTTTGAATTGAACTATACCATCGTGGAAAAGCAGGCTTATGCCTTGGTTAAGTCTTTAAAGCATTTCAGGACCTATATTGGGTATTCTAAAGTTATTGGATATGTTCCCCACACTGCAGTGAAAGACATCCTGTCTCAACAGGATTGCTTAGGAATAAGGGGCACATTGGTGTCCAAGATCTAGGAGTATGACCTTGAAATAAAGCCTACTAAGTTAATAAAAGGTTAGGGCCTTGCCAAAATGCTTACCCAAAAGAATGAAGAAGCTATTGAAATGATTGCCGAAAATAATGCTCTTTAGCCTACCATGACTACTGCCCTTCAAGAGCTTGACAATCATTGGTATTCCGATATCATTTTCTTCCTTCTCCATCTCACTTGCCCGGATCACCTCAAAGGTCACAAGCGTAGGGCTTTGAGACTTAAGACTGCTAGGTATTGCCTTACCCAAGAGGGTCTGGGTTGGAGGAACCCAGATAGTATTATACTTAGGTGCATCAATGAACAGGATTCCAAGAAGATCTTAGGAGAGTTTCACTCGGAATTTTGTGGAGGCCATTATGCAGCAAATACAACTGCCCACAAAATCTTGAGAGCTGGTTACTATTGGCCCACTATTTTTTCAGATGCTCACAAGCATGTCAAGTGTTGCCAAGAGTGTCAGCTTTTCACTGGGAAGCAGAAGTTGGTTGCGCTTCCCCTTACTCCGGTTGTGGTCCTTGCCCCTTTTTAGCAGTGGGGGCTTGATTTTATCGGAAAATTTAAGGATAACTCTAGCAATGGTTTTTGTTGGATTCTCACAACAACCAATTATTTCACTAAGTGGGTAGAGGCTATACCCACTAAAACTGCCACTGAAAAGGTTGTTATAGATTTCATTGAGGAAAGAATCATCACCAGATTTGGAACTCCCCTTAAGATAACAACCGATAATGCCAAAGCTTTTAGTTCCGAAAAAGTAAATGATCTTTGTTTTAAATATGGCATTATATTGTCCCACTCTTTTGATTATTATCCACAGGGCAATGGACTTGCTGAGTCCACTAATAAAAATTTGATGACTATCCTTAAGAAAACTGTGGGTGATAATAAGAGATCATGGGATAGCAAGATTAAGTATGCAGTGTGGGCAGATAGGATTACTAAGAAGAACTCAACTGGAAAGTCACCTTTTGAGTTAGTTTATGGACTCACAGCCATGCTTCCGGTCAGCATGCATATTCCTATCTTCAGAATGTTAAGTGAATATGGCACAGAACAATCGGAAATGGAGTAGAGGATCAATCAGATCATAGAGTTGGATGAATCTAGAAGAGCTGCCCTTGATCAGTCCTTCAGACATCAAGAAAGCATGAAGGGCACTTTTGATAAGTCAGCTAGGCTAAGATCTTTCCAAATAGGGGATACTATTCTCTTATGGGATAAGAGAAGGGAGAAGCCTGGGAAGCATGGAAAATTTGATAGCGTTTGGAAAGGCCCGTTTATCGTCCGCGACACTGTTGGCACAAATTCCTTTTTACTTAACACCATGGAGGGAGAAACATTAAACTTGCCCATGAATGGCCAACACTTGAAGCCCTTTTATTGAAACAACCTCCAAGATGACCAAGGGGTCATCCCAAGGCTTTTCTAAACCCATCCTTGTTGTATTTTTATGTACTTTATTTTTTGTATCATATCCATGTAGAATGTCGTATCTTAACTTTTGTATATTAAGCATTTGTATCATATTTCATTTATATGCTGAAAAAGGAAAAAGTTTATTTTCATGTACTTTGTTTTGAAAAAACAAAAAATATTTTTTCTGGTATTTCGTCATGGCTTATTTTTTATATCATATACATGGGACTAAGACACTTCTGTTTACACGCAGGTACCCAAGATTCCTGGATTCTCAGGCACTCTCTTTGATCAATAGATCAAGCGGGTACTCGTTCCACAGTTGGAGCCAGATGTTGCCAACTTTTTTGTACCATAGTTGGATTACCTGAGGAGCCACCAGTTGACAAACATGATAAATGTTTGATTCCAGTGTATCAGATGATCCGCCTTTGTGTCTAGCCAGTTTTGGCTAGTCAGTTTTTGTTTTGAATAATTATGACCATGGCCTCGCGGGGTTTGTAATAAAATGTGCTAGTAGGGTGTTTTGAGTGGTTCGGTCTCTTCAGACGTAGAATTTCAACTAAGGTATTCTAGGGAGTTTTTTTCCCTTGACAATTATGCTTTTCCTACAGCTGAGTATAATTGATGAGGTTTTCTCCCGCTTCTTCCAAAGCTGGAATGCCCGATTTTAAATTCTGGGCCTTAGGGGGTTATTAGAGCCCAACTGAGTATATATAAACCTACTAGACATTGTTAGAATAGAGCATGGTCATGTCCTAAGTCACTAGGACCCTCAGAAAAAATTTGAAATTTTTCTACCGGATGCGTCAAATTTTTAAATTTTAAATTTTTAAATTTTCCCTAAGTTTTTAATTAAAATTTTCCATAATTTAAATGAAAAAATTCAATTTGTAATAAGTTAGTCATCCAGAACCCAAATTCAGTGATTGAAGGCTCTAACCTTAAGCCAAAAATCATTCTTGATCAGCCAGCCAGCCAGATCCAACTTTCAGATCAACATTCGGCCACATAACGCATAATTTCTCAAAAAAGTAAGTTTTGGGGAAATTATTGATTAAATAATTAAAATGATTATTTTGGAGAAAATCCAAATCTCTCCAAATTAATCCGAATTCAGCAAAATGAAATGCAGAATGACATGGCATCGGGCATTAATGATGATTGGAGTTAACAGAACTCGGCTTCAATCAGCATTCAGTGAGCATTGAGTTATCATTCGCTTAGCAAAATCGCCTCCTTCAGTGATGACAACGTTTTCGTGATGTGGAGCTTGCTCATTGGCTTGATGTTTTGATCGAGGTAGAACTGGGACTTGCACTAATGATCTTTAGGTATTGGCTCCTCCATACCTAGCCGGTGGCTCATCCAAAGCTAGCAGGTGCCTCCTCCTTCAAGCTCACGCCCCTCTTCCTCAAGGAGGCGTCTTCACACGTGTGGCTTCATCTGGTGGTGGTTTTCAGTGCTTAGGGTTGGAGTGGGGGTGCCTTGCCTAGGTGGAGGCCTCCCCTCACTCTTAACTCTTCATCTTCAGGTCTGGGCTCTTAGTTAGCTGCCAAGCCGGTTAGGTTAGGGTTTTTGGTTTAAGGGTTTTGGGTCTTCTCTCATTGTATAAATAGAGGCTCCTTTAGCTCTATTCGGATGGAACTTTTGTGTTGGAGTTACTCTGCAAAAATTGTATTAAGCTCTGCTTACATTTGATTAATAAGATTTTCGACTTTGGAGGTCTATCTCTCTTTGCATGTGGTGAATGATTCATGGTTGAGGTCATACTGCTTCTAACCCATTGCTCATTTTTTACTTGAATGAGATCAGTTTATGTGTTAAGCTCAAGAGGGCCACTGTTGGCACGGTAGAGTAGTTGTTTGTAGTTTCAAATCAGTTATTTATGCAAAGTAGGTTCTAATCTTGATGAATATGAGTAGTTATTTATACATAATATTGATCTCGATTGAACTATCTTAGCATACTTTTCATATATATGATCTCACTTGTATCTAAGTTTTGGTATTAGCAGGGTTCACAGGTTGAAGACGGGTGCGAGTTCAGCTCCATCTAGCCCAAGCTTCAAGCAACCGGTCATTTAACATTTTGTGATTGCAAGGCTTACAAGGATCGTTCTCTTCTCATTCGAAAGAAAGCCGGAGTCTTCTTTCATCTCTTGTGTTCCATCCACAAGAAACTTCTTTCCCTACCCTTCTTCTTTAAATTTTTGCATTTGCTCATGAAATAGATCCAGGTTTCAATATTCATTATTCAGATATGTTTTTAGGGCTGTTGCTAGATCTAGGGAAAAAACTTATGCTTTGCATGTGAATGTTCAAAATTTTTTCTAAGTATAAATTTTTTATTTTTGCATTGTCTTTCCTACCATCTTTTAACAATATATGCTTGCTGATTTTTTACTTCTGTGATAGGTACAACAGAAATGCTGGCGAAATTCTGAAGAATCAAGCCCTAAAAAACCACAAACTCCCTTTTCTTCTTTTCCCCTTCTGCAGATTGCTCCAAAGGCCTTCCAGGAATAAGAGAAGAAGCAAAAAAGGCAGTAAAGGAAAGCATTGTAAACAAATTAATAAACAGCAAGTGGGATTATGGCTCCCACACCCCTCTTCTCCCATTTGGGGGAAGCTTGTATCGTCTCCTCATTTTCATGCTTTGCTTCATATTTTACTAAAAGTAGGATAGAATAGTTTCAATTGCTAGAGTTTTGTTTTCTCATTAAAGTTGGATAGTTCATTTCTGATTAGTTTAACATTCATAAAATAGAAAAGTAAAAAATGTTTCTTTGTTTATTTACTTAGCTTAGCTAATGCAAAGTTTGTTTACTTTTTTTGATATAATTTTACTTACCCCCTTGCTTTTCCGATTAGGGCCTAAAAAGCCTGAAAGAGACTCTTGGGTAATTTAGCTTTTTTTTTTCTCTTAAGTTTAATCAATTAATTAATTAAGTCTCTTGAACTTGTCATAATCCAAGTCAAGAGCACTCTCTATCGGAGAGCATAGTTAGACTTGCATATCCTTGCATTAGGCATTTAGATTAGCTAAATCTCTTGAACCTTTGTCATAAGACAAGGTCAAGAGCGCTCTCTGTCGGAGAGTTTTAATTAATCGACTGAATAAAATTGGCAACTCATTCCCCCATAATTAATTAACTTCGTTGTCTCCTTGCTGGAGTATGCTCTGATCGACTTCAAAATCTAAGTACCCAGAAACGACATTGGATTTTTTAATCTTGCAAGAGAAACATAATAAAATTTAAACCCCATAACCAACGCACCGGTGTTGTAGAGAATTTCCTAAGTTCTTCTTAGTAGAGGCGTCGGAATTCCCCACTGTCTAAGCTTCTTAGCTAGTTGTTCAATTTTCGCGATACCACCCTGGGATACTGGGCGGGCTGTCATGTCTTCAACAGATTAAACTTGGAACATTCTCCCGGCTCTTGACAAACCTTCGTTGACACCATAAGCAAGATCACCTAACATACTTAAAACATACCTAGAGCACTTGCACAACGTAATATTCACTAGCTTTATTTCAAGACTTGCTGTTAATTTCTTAAGGCATAATCAGAGTGTTGACTCCATAAAGGCACTGATCTTTTAATCTTTGCATAATTATTATATCTGGATCACTTGTCTTTGGAACATTTTAATTTCTATCTGTGAATGCATCTTTATAAAGTCTTGAATTATTGTTCATCTTTTAATTCTCTTGATAGCAACGTGAATTGCTTTTATCTTATGCGTCAAGTTCATAATAAACAAACACATTTAATCACCATAACTCCTAAACAACACCCATCCGCATCCGTAATCAATTAAAAACACTTTAACAACATTGAGCCATAGAGAACTCTTTGTTAGGGACTAACCCCCTTGGCTTCGTTAGGAGTTAGACTAAACGGAGGAGCTAGGAGTAGGTGACAGTACCTAGCTTTGTGCTTGCCCCCAAGGTCACATCTCTCCCACTTTCTCAGGTGAGGAGATAGCTTTCGGAAAGTTTCTGCTGCTGGTGTGCAATTGGTGGACAACACTTTGGAGCAACTTGAAATCTTGCAACTTATCCAACAACTTGCATCACATTTGGCCTTGAAGCTGTTACATATAGCAGACTACCAATCATTGATCTATAAAGCTTTTGATCAACTTCTTTAGATTCATCTTCCTTGCTCAGCTTACAACCGGTGATCATAGGAGTACTCACAGGTTTACAATCTTCCATCTTGAATTTCTTTAACATTTCTTTGATGTATTTTGTCTGAGCAATAAAAATGACTTCTGTTCGTTGAGATATCTGAAGTTCCAAGAAGAAGGTTAATTCACCGAGCAAAGACATTTCAAACTCTTTCGACACGTCCTTAGCAAATTGTTGACTTAGTGAATCATCATCACTTCCAAAGATGATATCATCAACATATACTTCAATGATGAGTATGCTGTCGTCGTCCTATTTGATATACAAATTGCTGTCTGCACTTCCCCTCTTAAAGTTCTGTTGCTGCAAGTATCTGTCCAATCTGGAGTACCAAGCTCTAGGAGCTTGCTTTAGGCCATATAAATCCCTTTTGAGTCTACATACATGATCCTCATTTTCTGAAAGCTAAAATCCTTATAGTTTTTCAATGTAGACTTCTTCTTCTAATTCCCCATTCAGAAAGGCTGATTTTACGTCCATTTGATACCCTTTGATGCCTTTGGAGCAAGCATAAGCCAATATCATTCTGATAGCTTGCATTCTGGCCACTGATGCAAATGTTTCTTCAAAGTCTATTTCTTCGATTTGAGCAGAGCCTTTACAAACCAATCGAGCTTTGTTTCTGATTACCTGCCCATCTTCATTCATTTTGTTTCTAAAAACCCACTTTGTGTTGATCACATTTTTGTTATTTGGTCTAGGAACAAGTTCCCATGTTTCATTCTTTTCAATTTGATCTAATTCTTCTTCCATTGCTTTGATCCAATGCTCATATGTACTGGCCTCTGCAAAAGTTCCTTGTTCAGTTGTAGACAATAAAGAGAAGTGTACCTGCTCATTTCTTCTAGATTGTCTTCTTCTAGTTCCTATTCCGACATTCTTATCACCAATAATTTGTTCTGATGGATGGTTCTTCTGGTACCAGTTCTTAGGAATCTGTTAATCCCTTTGTTCTTCTTCTTCCTCAGTTGGTTGATTCTGTTCTTCATCTTTCGTAAGTTGTTATTCATTCTCCTTTGGCAGTTCTTCCATTTTAATTTTCTTCATTTTTTTTTTGATAAAAAACTTCCTTTTCTTCATTGTCTAATTCTTCTGAGTCTTCTCTAGATGATGTTAGTCTGCCCTCATCTATTTTCACATTGATGCTTTCGATTACCTTGTTTGATCTCAAATTGTAGCATTTGTAAGCTTTCCTTTTGGATGAATATCCAACGAATACGCCTTCGTCTACTCGAGAATCAAATTTTCCAATCTTCTTATCTTCTCTTTTGATATAACACTTGCTTCCAAATATTCCGAAGTGTCATACATTTGTCACTCTTCTCGTCCATAGCTCGTAGGGAGTTTTATCAGTTTTGCTTCTGAGCAATCCTCTGTTCATGATGTGTACTGCTGTATGAACTGCTTGTCCCCAAAGCTTGTCATTCAACTTAAATTCATTCAACATGGTTTTGGCCATCTCCATTACTGACCTGTTCTTTCTTTTAGCAACTCCATTTTGCTGAGGTGTTCTGGCTACTAAAAACTGTCTTTTTATTCCATGCTCCTCATAGTACTTGTTGAATTCATCTGAAGTGAATTCTCAACCGTTGTCGGATCAAAGGCACTTTATTTGTGATCCTATTTCATTCTCGACAAGTTCCTTGAAAGTTTTGAAACATTGAAAAGCTTTTGACTTCCTGTTGAGAAGTCATACCCATGTGATACTGGTATAGTCATCAATAAGTAGCATAAAATATTGTTCACCATCTAGTCCTTTGCTCTTTGTTTGTCCACATAGGTCAGTATGAACAAGCTCCAAAGGTTTTGTAGAAGAATGCTCTTTTGTTTATTTTCCATGTTGACATTGTTCACATACAGTGTTAGCGGGATTTGTAACTTCTGGCATATTCCGAACTACTTGGTTTTTCTAGATTTTGACCAAATTGTCAAAATGTATATGCCCCATTCTTCTGTGCAAAAGCCAACTTTCTCAGCTACAATACAAAATACAACTTTATCAGCTACAATTGGAAGGGGCTACAACCCCTTAGGCTTCGTTAGCTACAACTGACAAGTTGCTACAACAGCTTAACAAACAAAATTGTGAGCCCTAGCACGACCCTACCACCCTGAAGAAGCAGACGACTGAACCTGTGGACCTGTCAAACCAATCACTGAACCTGCCGCTGATAATCTGTGCTCTCTGATCACTACCAAGTCATCCCTGTATACTAATACGTCATTTCACTCCCATACATTGCTCATGTACATTCTTGTACACCTCATCATACCTATTCACTCATCAAGTTGTTCTGCTTTGCTTTCACTGATCATAAGGTATGCATGCATCATCATCAAGTATACATAATCATCACAGTGTGCATCGTGTATGCATCATCATCAAGTATACATCATCACAGTGTGCATCGTGTATGCATCATCATCAAGTATACATCATAGTGCATAAAGGAGCACCATCACACCATAGCATGCATGTTCATCGTCGTGTATGTATCATAGATCATAGGAGTGCAACATCACATCATAGCTTGCATTATCATTGTAGTGTGTAGGGATGCATCAACATCATACAATGCACATCATCATCATATGTATTATCATCATAGAGTGTATCATGTATAGTGTAAACATCATATCAACATCATCATATCATTGTGTATAGGAGAGTGTCATCACACCATAGAAAAGTGTGTATATCATAGAGCATAGAAGTACATCATCATTGCATACATGTTCATCATTGTGTATGCATAATCATAACATCATCAGTATACTGTATATCACTGTACACTTACTAATCTATACATCACTGTACATTCCTCATTACTGTTCAATCACTGTTCATACCTTCTTATTGTTCAATCACTGTACATACCTTATCAATGCAGTAGATCTTTGGACTTGAAAGTGTAGTTGATGATGACTGTGTGTAAGTGCTGAATGACCTTAACAACAGACTATGAGCAGTAGCAAAACATCAGACTTCAACCCTCAATCTTGGATTGTACATCTTCAGAAACTCGCACTGTTCTATTTTAAAACTTGGATCTGTGATAAGGTGTACAACTTGGGAATGTCACACAAACTTGGTTTGTACAAGTGTTTACCTAATGCCCCCCCCTTCCCCCCCCAAAAAAAAAAATATCCGTGGAAAAGATTCAGATCCCTCTGCTGCTATGTATTGTTTACTTCCTAAGTCAGCGAAAACCTCAGTCAAACTTTAAACCAACGAATAATACTTGGTCAAAACGCTCCCAAAACTTGCATTCGTTGATGGTTGAGGTTATGACAAGTGTTTTGTGTGTTTATACACTTAAGTAGGCGTTGAGGAGGAGGATAGGGCCGACCTAATGAAGTATTTAAAAACAATTTATCAAATATAGATTATTTTATTATATGGGGCCGACTTTAAGGGATGGTTAAGCTTGTTTTAAAATTAAACACTTACTAGGGCTGACTTCTAGGAGGGTTGAAGGGTAGTGACTTGCATTCAATATTTTATTAATTTGTTTTAACACTTCAACTTAATTAACATTTTAATTAAAAAGGATTGCCAACGTTCTCTTCCAAGGGTGTTAAGGGTTTGTTTAAGACAAATGTATTAAGAGTAATCCATTTAATTTAAGGGCTAATTTTTACTTCAACCAATGGTAAGGGTTATATCTTTAAGGGTCACCATGAGGGATTCAAGGGCTAATGTAAAGGTGCAATGGACATCATTAAGCAACATTAGGGCATTAATAGTGTTTTAAGGGCAATGCATACATCATAGGGTCAAGGTCTAGGTTGTGGGCTTAGGGACTAGAGGCAAGAGTTTTAGGGCCTTTTTGTTGGGTCATCAAAGTCATCACAAGTGAAGGTGTGCTTTACTAGCCACCAAGAACCTCAACATATAACCATCAAGGTGTGCGGGTGCCTAGACTACTCCTAGGGTACCATGACCTCATTACAAACTCAAATGACCACAAAATGGGTCATTTGGACTCTACACTTCTTCAACCCACCAGGGACACTTTCTAGGGTACTAGGGCATAGGTTGTGGTACTGGGGAAACCAAAGAAACAACTGGGGAACCATAGAAACGTCGTAGGGGTACTTAAACACTCTAAAGAGTGTACAGGGCTTTTTCCATTGTCCCAAGGGCTCCAAGGGCTTCAGACTTGGGTTTGGACAAGGTCAAAATGTCTCCTTTGACATTGACAACTACTTAACCCTTAGGGGATCCTCAATGGGCACCAGGACACATCGACACACTTGTTGGCATCAATGACAATTTAGTCAACACCATTCACCTAATGGATAAGATATTAGTCACCAATCCATTCATTCTTTCTTCTCATTTACTATCATAAAGCATTTTTCTAATGCTATATCTTCATTCACCTTGAACCTAATTTCAAGCTTTAGTAATTCTATCCTAGGGAAGCCTCCCTTGAGTTGGAGAAGAGCCAACCTAAAGAGAAGAAGAAGGTTAGGTGTGATGACGTTGGCCTCCCTCTTAGTTTCACTAAGCCCATATCTAGAGCTTTAGGACTTTATCTTGAAGGGTGTGAGTTTCTGTGATAACACACATCTTGGAAGGTACTTGTAGTTGGCTAAATGGAACCATTGTAGTTCTAGTAGGCAATGGAGATGAATGATATTGCCCCTTTCGTTAATGAGGGCATCATTTGGTTGGCCAAGGCCTAGACCAATTGGGTAGGGGGAAGTCTTAGACCATCACTATGTGATCTTGAATCTCTACCCACTTACTCTCTTTCATGGCAATAATCACATGTTCTTAGGCTTTCTTGAATTCTTTTACCTGAAATCTTGTGAGGTATGCATCAAGAAGATCTTGTAGGGAAGGGAAGTAAGTCACCTTTTGGCTTTGAGGGAAGTAAGATTATCATTCGAGGACCAAAACCAATTGACTAGAGTGTTTGTCATGTTCCAAGGCCTCTCAAGGTCGATGTCCTTCAAATCTAAGGTGTCGTGGATGAAGGATAAGGCGAATTGCAGTGGGTTATAAGAGAAAGAGGGGAGAATGCGAAAACCCAAGGTTCAATTCCTCTCCTGCTTATAAATGTATTAACGTTTTTAAGGTCTTGGTCTAAGCATTGAAGTTGCCTACAAGTATGAAATCCCCTAAAGAGGAGTAATATGAAACCTCCGTAGACTTGAACTCGTGTTTGTCTAGAATGTTCATTTGAAGATGAGATTAACACTCTAGTTTGGATAATATCACAAATGAGGCATTGACTCTCCTATAACCTTGAACTCCACCTGACCTTTTATCTCGTGTCTCAACTTGAAAACCTAGTGATAACCTCTGATAGGAGGGAGTGCTCTCTTACGGCTCTCATGTGTCTTGGTGAAAAAACTAATGTCTTGGGAAATGAGTGCATCTTTAGAAGTACTTGAAGATGGCCAATTGGAACCATTGCAGTTCTAGTAGGTGATGGAGATGCATGATATTGCCCTTTCTCTTGACAAGGGTGTCATTTGGTTGGCCACGGTCTAGACCAGTTGGGAGTAGGGGGGGGGGTGGTGGTCTTGGATCGTGGATTTGTGACTAAATTACCACCCACTTACTCTCCCTTTTGGGAGTAACTACTTGTTCTTTGGCTTTTGTTAATTCTTCTACCTGTAACATGTGGAGTCCACATCAAGAAAGATCTTGTGGGGAAGGGAAGCAAGTCTCCTTTTGTCTCAAGGGTGTGGATACAATCATCCAAGGACTAAAATTGGATGATTAGAGTGGAGTTTTCCATGTTCTAAGCCCTCTCAAGGTTGATGTCCTTCAAATCCAAGGTGTTGTGGATGAAGGATGAAGCAGACTGCAATGGGTCAGAAGGGAAAGAGGGCAGACTGCAAACTCCAAAGTTCAATCTTTGGATTGCCTTAGCCTCCCTCCTTGATCTGGGGTTAGATAACCTCCTCCACAACTGGGGGAGCTTTCCTTCCCTTCACACCCTGAACCCAAGACTGCTGCTCCTCTATCTGTTTCTGCTGTTGTTGAATTATTTCAGCTTCTTTCTCTTTGAGAGTTGACATTTCGATATGGAGAGCACCCATATCATCCAATGGCTTGACTGTGAAACTATCCTTGAGATGCTTGATTTGCTGTTTTAGTTGTAGGGTTTCTGTCTCTAGTTGCATCATCTCCTTATCCTTGAATAATTGCACCCTGGATAGTTTTCCATTTGAAGCTCTTAAACTGCCATCCTAAGGGTGTTTATTTTCATTGCCTAAATAGATCCCTCCTTTTGGCAGTTGGGCATTAATGGTGTCGTAGTTGGACTGTAGGGGTATTGGATGTATCAGGTTCACTAAATGCCATGGAACTGTTTGAGATCCTTCCGAGAGATTGTGGGTATTGAGGTTTAGCAGACCAGAAAATATGATAGGATGAAAACTTCTAGCAATTCTAGCATATTCTAGAGTCCTTATTCCTTCTTTTCTTCAGTTTTAACTTTGTAATGTGTGTGCCATCTCAGCAATCCATGTGTTCATTCCCAACAACAAAAACAATTCCTTTTGCATTGACTCTTAATTGTCTTTGCACGTTCTTAGCAGATGTGTGGAGTTGCACTTGCAACCTAGTATAAAGGCCTGGAATTTGATTTCTTTAATTTTCTTAATAGCACCGGGACTTTAAGGATGCTATGCTATTGTTCTGTTTCATTGGTTGGAGATTGGTGAGCTTTGAGGGAAGTCTGTTATCAAGTTATCCTATAGTATCAGGCCTAGTTTTTAGAGCAAACATTTGTCCTTTACCTTGGAATCTGTATCTACTATCTACTTCTTTTGTGGTGTTTCTGATTCAAGGTATAGATATTTCTATATGTCTGAAAGCTGTAATGTTTAGCTTGGTTACTCTTATTGTTCTTCCCTAACAAACTAAAGTCTCAAATATGCTGTATTTAATTTGTGTAAAGCACCTCTGAAACAGTTGCCTTCAGGAAGTGTTTTCTTTAGTTTGCAATTTTTAAGCCACTTTTCTGATTTATTGTGTTGGCAATCCTTTTTAAATGTTGCAATTTTTCAGATCCAATTTCAGATGTTGTGGGATTCTGTTTATTTTTTCTGAGACACATCCAAGTTCATTTCAGTAGAGTTCGTGGAGGATATTATGTGCCATTTTCTCAAACCTTACAAATATTACTTTCAACACTAAAATTCTAGGTGATGGGAGGCAAGCATTCAAAAAGTTTACGCTGGAGGCATCCATCATACAGTTCTTCATCATATGGTCCTTCGCCAGCATGGAATTCTTCATCATATTACCCTTCGCCAGCAGTTCCATTGGAAACTTATGCACCACCAGTGGTTAAAAACAAGTTACAAAGAAGATACTTCCGAATAGCAGACAATTATAATTCACTTGATGAGGTATTCTTACTCACCTTGGTTATGGAAAACCAGTATGTGTAGTTAAAAACGAAGGGACTCTGCACGTAGCATGATATATTATCATTTCTTTGAAATGGATTTGAATTCATATATGGTTTTTCACAAGTTATCAGATATGTTTCTTAGCTTATATAACTTATTCCTACTTTCTCTAGTCTCTAGAGTTTTTAAACCCTATAAAACATTCTGATTTAGTTGAATACATAATTTTAATTGAAAAATAAAGCTGATTATTGAGATCATATTCAGTAGTATGAGTCTAGACGCATGCTAGAAATTCAAGATAATTAAATTTCTATCAACGTCAATGTAGTACTTAACAAAATTTGGCCAAAGGTTTGGTCAGATGCAATGATTTAAAGAATTGGCTTTGCATGGGTTTGGATGTGACCGAATATGTCATTTGAGCATATCTACTTGTATAATACCCTATGTTTCATAAATCATTTTTTTTGAAAGATACATCTTATATTAACTAGTAGATATTCACAAAGCTGAAAAATAAAAGCAGAAGGGTGTATACAGTGGAGGCTTATGTCCTCTTCCTCAATGTGACTAATGCATAAATAAAGCTAGAATAAGCTAAGGCATATAATTCTTTGGCATCCTTAATCAAAAAGTAACCTTTGGAAGACAATTGCATACATATCTCTTCCTGCAAAGAGTGACAAAAATATTGGACTGAACTGACCTCATCAGAGAAAAACATATTTGCACCATAGCTTCCAAATGGTAAATAATGCAAGTGATTCTTAGGCAATCCTAAATGCTTGTGAAGGGATAAACTATGATGGATTTGGGGTCACCAAGCAACACAACTCTTCAATGAAGTTGTCACTGAAACAAAATTGAGTGCCGATCCTGAATATAATTCCAACAACTTCTAGCAAACTTGCAGTCCCATAAGCATTAGACTTTTGGGTTAGTCCGGTAGTGTTTACACTATATTTGGGGTGCTTCATGAGATTTAGGGCACATGGTGTTTGTTCAGCCCCTGGATGGTCTGAGATGGATTGTAACACGAGAGATGGTTTGTGATGGATATACACACTTTGGTTTGTGATGGATATGCACACCTGTGATAGCTTGCTCAGTGGATCCTAGACCGCAGATGATCACTGGCTTAGTGTTCTTCCATAGGGTGTTGGAGATCTCTTGCTTGGATGGTGGATGCTTGCATGATATTGATGGCTACATGGAGGATTCACTTGGTGGGAGAAAGCCCTACAAGATTTGAGGAGTGTTGAGCATTGTGGAGGAGGGATACGAGACCTAGATGACATATGGGAGCTTGGTTTCTTGTTCGGAGGATTGGAGATGGCTTGGGGATGCTGGTGCTTCAAAATTGTTCTTGTAGAGGGTAGTTGCCCTAGTGGAGTACTTGGATTTGCAAGTTGAATGGAGTCCATGGAGGCTTGAGATGGAGTGGTGTGGACTTGCCTTGCATAGTTACATTACCTTGGGTCATTGTTGTGCATGACATCATCATTGGATCTTGACACTTGTGCTCTAGGAGTGGAGCGCTTCACTTGTGTGTGGCTTACTTATGTTTAGTAGGCTTGCTTGTAAGGCTTAAGCTGATTTATGTTATATTGTTGGCCTCCTTTATCTCTCATATAAATAGAAGAAGGAGAGTCTTTCCACAACACATTACATTACACATTCATTTATATCCCTTCTTTGGAGTGCTCTCTTAGTGATACTCTAGGGTTCATAAGGAAACTCTAGTGGAGCATATGAGGAGGTGGGCAATTTCTCTCTCTTGAGATTCTTCTTTGTATATCTGATTTCTCTCTCTTGGGAACTAGGGTTTCTTTGTCTCTTGGAGCATCTTAAATTATAGGGTTAGGGTTTCATCCCTCGGAGGCTAGAGATCAGGGTTTGGAAACCCTTGGATGTATTTGGGGAAGAAGAGGAGGAGATAGTGTTGGAGGGATTCTTCATTCTTGCAATTGGAGGAGCTAGGGTTTGTTGACTAAACATAGCTAGTGCATCTTGGGTGGTTGGATTTTGTCCTAGCCTTGCAAGGAGGCTATAGTATGTATGTACTTCCTTCAATATATATATATATGGGATTTTATTGTTCATGTATTGTGTGTATTACAGGTTTGATTTCAACATTTTATTCTCTTGGGATGTTTTTTCCAGCTTTTGATTGTTTTGTTGATTGAAGATACTAGTACAATCATCTATTGGTGTTGTGTTTGGTGTTATATCTGTTGTATATGAAAAGTTTTTAGATATGGTTTATGCATGTGAAGTTGCCCTAGAGGGATGGAAACTCATTGGAATGAATAGTATCTTTTCTTCTTGACTTGCTATAAATTTTGGGGCTACTAGAAGTGAACTATCGTGATTATTTGCTGCTATTTTTCATATTAATTTACAGTAGGCCTAAAGGAATAAAATTCTAGGGTTAATATCCAAGGAACTTTCTCGGAAGGTGAATTTTCAAATTTGCATTAATTGCCTGGTGCAAATGAAATTTCAACATGGTATCAAAGTGGTTGTAGTTGAGATCACTCTTGATTAAGAGGGAGTTGTATTTCAGTTAATGATTAGTTGTGATAGGTACTTGACCTAGTTAAGGTCATTGGGTGTGAAACCCTAGGTTGCTTGATATATGCACCTCCACCCTTGGAAGGGTTTTTTTATCGTCTTCATATACTACTGATTTTGGCACTTTTTTAGGATGTGTAAGGTTACTTTCAATCTAAGAGTGTGATAGGTTGGATGGAGCTTTAAATTTTGTTACATGTAAGCTTAGGCTTCAGACTGTTGTGGATGAGGTTGATCTTTGGGAGCATGTTTAAAAGAACATTCTAGAACCTATTGATCTAGCATAGTTGGCCACTCATTAGAAGAAGGAAGCTAAACTTAAGAGAATCATTCTTGATTACATGAAGGATTACTTCATCTCCCACATTGTTGATAAGATGTGATGTAGGAGCATGTTTAATGCTTTTGTTAAGCTATTTCAAAATTCTTGTGCCTCTCAACAGATGTTCTTGTGAAACCACCTTTTAGCCATCCACATGAGCAAGAAAATTACATGACCCGGATCAATGAATTGAAGGATTAGTTGGATGGCTTTGGAATTAAGGCAGACCTTTGGAATTAAGGTAGAGGATTAGGAGATAGTATCCATCGCCCTTAAAGGGCTTGCTCCTTCCTAAACGCCTTTTGTTTAGGGTATTTGTGCTTGGGAAAAACTACTATATTTCCCAAAGCTTTCAGTTGTTCTTATGGAGGAAGAAATTAGATTGCAGTCATGTTTAGAACACCATGGGGATATAGATGCCATTGGTCTTGTTACCACCTAAGTTGCACTTAGTTGGATTTTCAAGTGATCCATCGAAGATTGAACAAGGCAATTGTTCAATATCAGTGTTTAGAAGTCCATGCAGGCCATTTTTGGCCTTTTTAAAAAAAAAATTCGCATGTTCATACTCCCTTGGGGGAATTGTAATTAGTGTTGTAGCATGATGAACCAGTGTTGCAAACATCGACAGGGTCCAAGAAACATTGTTTCGGGATATCTCGACAAAACATCGACAAACATCAAGAAAAAATCGACAAACTTAAAAAATACAATTTTTTTTTTTTTTCAATTTTACTGAACATGTAAAGCAACAATAACATCAAATAAATACATTTCCACATAAATACAGAAAGAAAACCGATATATAAGATGTCTAGAGATACATCACACATAAAAAATGGATCATATCTTGAATCGTGAGTCATAAAAAATATAACAAATGTATCTCATGATCATCATCATGACTCACGAATCATCTACAATGAAATAAAGTAATAAATTATCTATTCCCTCAACCCTTTTTACGGGTGAAGGTAATGGCTATGAAATGGCCTTTCCTCTAGAACTAGAAGTAGGTTCCCTTGAGGCTTGTGGGCCTCGTACTGGACTTTGACGTCCTCTAGAAGAAGACCCTGCAAAATGATGTCCTCTGGAAACTGGAGAAGGTGGCCGATGCTGATGTCCTGAAGAATGAGAAGGTCGAGGAAGTAGTCCTGTTCCTCTACCAATACTAATGCTACCACCGGGTCTATCTCCATCTAACTTTGACTGTGGCACACTCCAAGACTTAGTGTGAAACTCCTATGGAACTGGAACATCCTCATCCAAAGCCTCTCTGTATGAGTATCATCACCATGATCACTATCAGTATCATCATCATCCTATAGCCAATCAAGGGCTACCTCCATAACAGTCTCCTCACACTCTTCCCTCCATGCAGCAGTGGTGTCAATCTCATCCAATGAAATGGCCGTTGCATCAACTTTTCTCTGATACCGCTTCGCCCTCAATCTGAGATTGTAGTGGACGTAGACCAAATCATTAAGGCGTTGAGTATCCAACCTGTAGGAGAAACATAAATATTAAATATTAAATTCGTAATTTATAAATTATAAATTTATAATACATAAATTAGAAGGTAAAGTGACATAAATCTGTAAATTAGAAATTAATAATTTATATTATATAATGAATTTTAAATTCTCTAACCTGTTGTGCTTTTTGGAGTCTACTTTTGGAGTCTACTTTTTCAAATACACTCCAGTTGTGCTCGCAACGCGAAGAGCTACATGTCTGGCTGAGCACTTGAATGGAAAGCCTCTATAGAATAGGTACGCAACCACCATATTTCTCCCACCAGGTATCTACAGTGAAATTATGAATTAAATAAACATGAGAAACGACAATAAAATTTAAAACAAAGAATTAGAAAGAGAAAATGACATATAAAAAATGAAATTTTAAACTTGAAAGTTGAAAGTTGAAACTAGGTGAAGCTTACTTGGCATCAGGTTGGTCCTGTCATTTATTGCTATATCAAAACCAAACAATCCTGTGGCTCTCTTATACATTTCCATCTCTTGGGAAAGTTGTGTACGCTTAGCTTCACCAGGTACCATCCTCTGGACACACTCATAGAATCCAGACATAACCTCTCCATCAAATCTAAAGCCATAAGAGTAAGCAAATGAAGGGTTGAGGTATAACCTTGCAGCATGAATAGGGCGATGGAGTGTGTGGTTCCATCGTGCATCAATCACGACCCTTGTTGTCTCTCCTGCCCCTGATCTCCCTAGTCCTCATAATAAGCACAAATGGATTCTTCGGTGAAAAGAACATCGCCTACAAGTCCCACATAGAATTCAAGAGAGACTAAAGAGATATAAAGCTAGTGGAAAAGCGTGTGGTGGCGGGATGCACCAACTCTTTGTCACCTGTGAACCTCCTCATCAAGGTAAGCACTGCTGCATGGTTGTATATCAATTTTTTGATGCTCCGTGTTGAATCAATAATATCCTTGATCCAATCAATCTTGCCTAAATCCTCTAATATCAAATCAATGCAATGGGTGACACAAGGGGTCTAGAATAGTGTAGGATACCTGGCCATGAGCATCCTACCAACAACCACATAGTTCGCAACGTTGGCCGTTATCACTTGGACAACATGCTGCAACTCAATATCTTGGATGAACTCATCCAACAAGCCACATTGTAAAGCCGCATCTTTGATATGTGCGAATGCATCCACCAATCTCATGAACATAGGCCCCCTAGGGCAATGAAGCAAGAAGTTGAGAAGTGTCCTTCCCCTCATATCGGTCCAACCATTTGACATCACACTGCATCTTGTTAAGTCCCATGATTTTTGAAGCTCCTCTAATCTATGAGTGCAATCAGCCTTTTCATCTTGAAGTATGGGCCCTCTTCAACTCCTCATAACTAGCGAGCTTAAACCCCGGTCCACAACTATAGCAGTCGCCTCAAACATGGACACATAAAATGGGTTGTTTGCAAAGTTAAATGGAATAGTATTCCATAGCAAGCATCGACCAATAAGTTTGTTTGCGTCTGCTTTTTCCTTTACTTTCACCATGGACCTTATAATAGAAGGTTGTCCACCAGGTTTACATCTTGGAGATACAATGAAAGGCGATGTGGACTACTGCGTGGAATGGGTATTCTGGATGAAATTGTCATTGATGCCAACATGGACTTGCAATGGCCCCACAGGTTGTCATTGATGCCACGAAGTCCCACTTGCCGTGCCTTGGACCCCTTACAGAGTGGGTTTGTGCCTTAAAGCACCTTGTACTCGGTTAACAAGGTCCCTGTACCCACAAGGTTGGATCTTGAAGCCACCACATTGTTGAAGATGTTGAAGACCCTGCTTATGGTGCTAAAGAACCTGGAGATGGTGTTGAAGCCTTGGTGGAGGATGGAGAAGCCCTATATTGGTTGGAGAAGCATTAATGAACCATTCTATGGTCATTCATGCTTTGATGGTGTCATGGTACCCAAGGAGAAGGTTTAGCAACACCACAGGTGATATCTTGACCCTTGGAGGTCTCCTGGTGTGGTTGAGGTGGTTGAAGAAGCCTATGAAGCCCCTTGCTTGATGAAGAAGCCCTGAAGAAGTCCTTGGACCCATGCTTGGTGGTTTGATGACCTTGCAACCCTTGTTGGGGTCATGGAGCTCTTGTATGATGATGACGACCTTGTATGGTCCTTGATAGGCTATGGAACCCATGAACATGTCCTTGGTATGCTGAAGAAGCCTTTGAAGTTTGGACTCATAATTAATGGTTTAAAGGTCCTTATACTCTTGAGGTGATGATGTGGTTCATATTGACTTGATGAAGACTTGGAACCCTTGATGATGACCATGATGCTCTTGGTGGAACTCTTGCACATGGAATGGTGACGTGTGTATGGAAGCCCTAGTGGCTTAATGGCACCCCTTTTGATGGTAAGTTATGGATGACACCCTCAACAATAATATTGATGTATGGTGAAAAGGTGGAGCATATCCTAAAATTTGGAAGATGATAAGGTTGACTTTGAAGATACACTCCTATAAATTTTAATGATGTGGCAAAGAAAATACATGCAAATTTTTTTTGGTAATGTTTGACCCTTGAAGGAAGGGTTTGTGTGACCAACAAAATACAAAATAAAATTAAAAATACAATAACAATACATTAGTCAAAGTCAAAATAATAAAAAATATATTTAAAACATCTTACCTTACCCTTGAAGTCGGCCCTCAACTCGAGGATGAAGACACCTTTGAAGAGTATATAAACAAGTCATCTTTGCATTCAAAAAATATCAATGATGAAGAGAGAAAGGTAGCTCGCTTCACTGAGGAAAATTTGTGTCTGTTTGGGAGCAACATAGAATTTTTTTGTTTTATTCTTTTTTGCTATGTGACAGTGCAAGGGTTGAAGACCATCGGTGGTGATCAACAAGCTGCCCTTACCGGTGGCTAGGACTGCTACAACCTTGGTGGAGGTCATGGATAGCAGTAGAGGGCTACTACAGCAGCCCACAATGATGGTCTAGGGCACTAGTCAAATGAAATTTTGTTTTGGCAGCAGTATCCTGAGGTTTTTCGGTGATGGAGCAGTCAATAGTTGACTTGACCGAGTCCGAATTTCATGCTCTTGCTAGCAGTCCGAGTTTATGACGTGGTTCACAATGTCCTCTACAAGTTCGGGTCTTTGACAGTGCTTAAGGTTATAGCAGAGATGTCTTCAAGTTTTTTTTTTAAGGTGCATGGAAGTCTATGAGAATGGTACTTGACAAAGGAGCATTGCTATTCAGAACTGTTTGTAACGAACATAAAATAAGATATTAATTAACTAATTAGTATTTATTATTAAAAAAAAAGGACATTATTAAAAAAAGAAAAGGAAGATCTTCTATCATCGAAGACACGAAAGAAAAGAAGACAAGAAGTCAAGACTTTATATTGTCAAAGAAACAAAATCCAAGTAAGACTCATCAAGAAATCGATAGCCATCTATCATTTAAAAATTTAGAGATCATGGAATCTGGTTTGCGACTACAAATAGAGAAATTAGAAGCCCAGTTAAAGCGTTATCGAAGAGACAATGAAGAATTACGAGACACAAATACGAACTTGGAAGTAATAATTAAAATATATGAGATGCAAAAAGAGCTCAAGGAACAAAAAATTTTCGACCAGAAAAATCATATAGAAAAATTGTCTGCCCAAATTGGGAAATTAAAAGACGAAAACGATTTTAATCAGAGATTGAAAAATTAAGATATAAAGGAAGAAATAACTGATTACGAAGCGGAAATAAAACGGTTGAACAAAATCGTTAGCAACAAGGATGAAGAACTAACGCAGATACGACATAAATTAGAAAATCAAGAATCAGTGATCGACCAGTATCGACAACAGATAAAAGTTCTTCAACAACAAAATGACGACTCTAAAAAGATTCATAAGTTGGAGATTGCAAAAAGTAATAAAACACTATCCAACAATTCCGAAGAAATTTTCAGATTAAGGAATCATAACAAAACACTAGTCATGAAAATTAAGAAGTTGAAAAATAGTCGAAAGACAGAACAATCTATGGAAGACATTGAAGGGAAACTTCTAGACAAGCAAGAAGAAAATAGTTGCATCAGAAGTCATAACAAAGATCTTAAGGAACAACTTAAGAAGTTTGAAGATGACAGAAAAACGCAAGTAGAAGTGATTAAGAAGTTTCAAAATGATTAAGTGCAGTTGGAAAACAAGTTGGAAAAGATATAGAAGGAAACCTTAAAACCTCAAGGGACGAAAATACAACTTCCAACTCAGATCAATGCTCACAAGACTACACTCATAAAAGAAAATGACATCGTGAAAAGTCCTTATCGACACCCCAACCATAAAAACCGATATCCTAAAAAGTGGGAACTATCGAAAGCTAATGGTACCAATGTGACCAAAGCTCCTAACGATAGATCAGTATGTAATGCCAACAATCCACAACAAATCAATTTGGGATGGATTGATTCATCCACATATCGTAAGTTATGCTCCACTCTTATCAGTTCATATCGACATGTTTCGTCAGCTATGACACTACAAAAAAAGAGGCAGAAACATTATGAAGGCTTTGAGGACAAAGCCTTTCTAAGAGAGTGGCAATGTAACGAACATAAAATAAGATAATAATTAAATAATTAAATTAACTAAGTTAGGTTATGAAATGAGGCGTCTCCTCATTTCAAATGCCCAAGCCATATTTAAGGTAGGGCCACCATTGTAACATATCATCTTTTATCTTATCATTATTATATACTTGCCTTATGGCTTATCTCATTTACCAAGTTTTCTAGTAATATTATTTGTATGAGTGAATAATTATTCGGCTCACTGCTTGGAATCAACCAATCTGTTTTTGAGGAGTGACATACACATGTAAAGGCATGACAGTGCTGTACAGTCAAGTGTGTGAGCAATCTGCAAAAATACAGTGGTGCATTGACAAGATGATGTACTTGTGTAAGGATGATGGTAATATATGAAGTACAGTTGTATGAACAAGTGAAACATGCAGGTGCTTACCTTTTGATTATGATGATACTTGATTGACACCTTGATGACATGATGCATGGAAACTATGATTATGCATGATGATGAACACTCCATGATTTTGATGCACTGAAAGGTATGATCAAGTACAATGGTGTATACAGTAGTATGCTTGTATCTACAGTGATTGTGATATGATGTTGATGATGTTTTGTTGATCCCTTGTATACACCATGATATTGATACAATGATGATGTTTATGAGTGTTGACTTGCATTACTAAGTGACACAAACATAGAAGTAGATATACAGTGAATATAATGGTGTAGTAATTCCATGCATTCCTTTGATTCCTATACACTATGAAGAACATGCATACCATGGTATGTTGATGCTCTCCAATATACAGTGGTTGAGTAAGATTACAGTGCATGCAGTAGTACATGTACAATGAATAAGTGCATACAGTGATTGAGTAAACAATACAAGTACATATATTTACATGTACGGTAAGTATGCAAGTGTGTATGATGAACAATATATATAGTGAACAATATTGACTGTATACAGTACATGGTATGCCTTGTCATGTTACACACTATGATGTACACTAGAATGCAAACTCCATGATGATGTATATCCGATGATGGCATGTTCAGGAGACTAATGTTTGACAGATCCTGTTGATGAAGCAATCTCCTTGATGATGAACTGTATGATGATCATGAGATGAATTGATCTTGATGATGATGTTACAGACCTTGATGATGACATGTTCAGACCTTGATGTTTGATGACTTGACAGTGACTAGCAGTGTTGATGAGTATACCTGGCAGTGTTGATGAGAGTGATGAGTAGAAGACCAACAGAGTGATGAGCAACATTGACCAGAGATTGATGAGCAGAGATGGTTGAGCAGTAGATTGATGACAATTAGAGATTGGCATCAAGCTTGCAAGTAGAATCTTGCACTTGAGGATTGGACTCCTCAAACCCTTCTTAGTTGGAGTTAAGAAAACCAGGCTGGGTCCTGTTATAAGAGTTGGTGTTTTTTTCATCAGTTGGTGTTGATTGTAATTGAGAAGTTTATAGTCTTCCATGTACAATAAATAAAGATCAAAATTACATATATTCTTGTCTCTTTGATGTGATGAATGTGCTTATGATTCATGATTGATTTAGCTGATGTAATTGATAACATATTGCTTGATATACTCTGATTGATTAAAAGAAGGTAAAAATGTTTAAATTGCTCTCACACTGATTCACCCCCTCTCAGTGTGGCCATTGTTTCCAATAGGTATCGATATCTGGACTCGTCCCACTAGCCCTCACTCCTGTTGCGGACCCGAATGGTGAAGAAATTTGTTTCCTCACGGCCTCCTTGTATAGTTTCCTTAGCCTACTGCTCTCAATTGCTTCTGTGGCCTTAGCAATGAGTTCTGGGGTTGTTTGGTTGCAAGGACCCACATCATGCCTTGCTATTTGTGCAAGGTGGTGTTTCAACCTACTAATCCCACTTGTCATTCTCTTCCCACATAGATTGCAAGTGAGAATTTGTCGATTGAGTGGGTCAACAGGGGTGCCCCACTCCCAAAATGTATCCAAAGCCTTCGACATCTTGTATATGGACGAAATGAAGCTTGATACTTTGAACTTGAAGCTTGAACCTAAAGCAAGAAAAAAATAACGTTTTTTTAGCATATGTGATTGATGGAAATTTAAAACACAAGAAGAAATCCAAGATATATTGAGCATTCAAACACCATTTTGATGAGGGAAAATAAATAAACATTTTTATGAGGATTTTCAAGGATCTAGGGCAAGAAAAAAATGCAAAAAACATTTTTTGGCATGCAAAATACATAACAGGTGCAACAAACTTGCTTAAAACCCTATAAAAATCGATTTTGAAGGTGGAATTAATTGGCAATGTAAATCAACAAGAGTCCCTCTTGGAAAAAGGAGAAATGATGGGCAATTTTTTTACTTACCTTTAGCTGTGATAATTGTGGAAAAAAACTCCAAATGAAAAGATCCATTCTTTAATTTTGATGGTTGATGGTGGAGGAAATGTTGCCTAAATTCGTCCTTAAGCACAAAGAAAGTGTTCTTGGTCTCCTTAGCTCTCCTTTCTATCTTTGCAGTGAGAAAATGTGGGAAAAAAAACGGCTTAAAACCCCTTTTTTCAGTCTAGAGTCTGTGTGGCTGATATTTTCCGTCGACTCGCGATTTTTCGACAAAAAATAGGCGATTTCTGGGTAAAAAATCGGCGATTTCTCGGTAAAAAATCAGGTCGATTTTTTCGGCGATTTTTTGTCGAAAAATCGTTTTCCTCGAAATCTTGTGATTTCTTGGACATTGTCGATTTTTCAGCTGATGTTGGTAACACTGTGATGAACTTATGTTGAAGGCTTGGCCTCCTTAGACTTAGTCATCAATCCATTTATTCTAGAGTGTTTTTTCCATGTTAATTATTCATCGCTTTTTAGTGACTTTAATTTTCGAGTTTTTCACTCAAATCTCCAAAGTTGGAGTAATCGTCTTGGTGGTTAGGTCTTGGAGGTTATTAGAGTCTATGTGTCAATGTATATTACCATGCTAGTCACTATTTTTGAGTCATATGAACATTGACTAAGTCCCCTCTAGGTTTTTTTAGTTTTCTGCTAATAAATTTTTTTCTTGTAAAACAGACAAATTTTTAATGTTTTTAAAAGAATAATAAAAAAAGTCATAAAAGTGGTGTTAGGAGGTGGAATTGGCGATGGGGGTGCTTGTTTTCTAACCCAGAGCACCCACTTAACCTCTAAACCCACTTTTGAGAGTTAAATTAGTGATTAATCATTATTTATCACTTAATTTGATTTTCTCTCGAAAATGTCCAAAAAGACCCAATTAAATGGCCAAAAAAGACAAGATAATGGGAAAATCCAAATCCCATTAATCAATGAAATTTGTTTGAAGTGTGATCTCAGTTAAGTGCAGTGGTGGCAATCTAATTGCATTAGAAGGGAGCCAAGTTGATTGATTGATGATTTAATTGATTTCTCTCTTAGTGAGGGCACATTCTTCTTAGAACATGTGGCATATTTGAGAGGGGGTGCATATTTTGACTCATCTCTCTAAATCATCTCCTCTTAACTCCAATTCGTCCTCACTCTTTTTTTACATGTGTTAGCTGAGATCTTCATTGGAAAAAACGCCCCCCTTCTCTTCTTCATCTATTTAAGCAAGTGCTCTCTCTTGTATTTCTCATGGTCAGAGGACCAATAGGATGTTGAAGCTATGCTTCTGTAATTTGCAATATCCCTTGGGATAATAAAAGGCTTTGGAGGCTACATTGGTGTGTCTTGCTATGTGTGTGGATGTTCATTGTTAATCTTGTGAGGTAACCTATATTTCCTTTTCAATTCTTGCATCTTTGTTTGGTTATTTTTTTGGCTTATAAGAGGAGCTATCTCTAGTAGGGTAAGAGAATTTCTTGTTTGATTATTCTTTTACTGCTTAGTTACATTAGATCTCTTAGAGATACATGTGATTTTTGTTTAAACTCATATTTTCTAGGTTCTTTTGTAGTTAACACCAATATTTTTAACCGATCTTATGCAAGCTTTGTTTATAGGTGCAGGTTGTTCTACTTGGAGAAGGGTCTTGAACTTGTTTGCATCTTTTCCCTCTTTAAGGCTTCAAGAAGAGCATAGTCCCTCCTAGGCCCGCTTCAAAGACTCCATAGCCCAAAAGTTCACAGGCTTTCAACTCCTTTCTCTGTCTCTCTCCTTCACTTCTTTTAAACTCTTTCTTGATTACTTTTCTACTTACTAGTTTCAGATTTGTGTATCATTTCAGATCTAAATTTAATCTTTCTAGTTTGCATTTTCGAAGTTAGATCTACATTGTCAAAGCAATACATCTTCCAAACGAGATCTAACCATTAAATCTAGTTTTTAGTTATTTAAAGAGTAAATTTGTTGAGTATAAAGGCTAGGATTTTTATGCCTTTAACGTCTTATTTAGCACATTTGATGCATAAAAGGTGGTTGTTTTTTCACTTTTGATGCACAAGAAAGAGGAGTTGCTACCAAAAATCTAAAGATTCAAGCCATCTAGGACCCCAGGAGCACCCAACCTTGCTTGGAATTGAATTTGTGAAACTTGTAATCCTTTGGATCCTGATTTATCAAGAACCAAAGTTATCCACCCTTGAAATTGTAAAAGTAATAATAAAATCAAGTGGGCTACCCAACGTCCACATCCCATCCCCCCTGGGGGTTTGCGTCATTTTCGTGGCGTGAACCTTTTTGCTCTTTTGCTTTATTTCTCTTGGATTTACTAACCGTCAGCTTAGTTTTATTTGCTTAATTAGATTAGTATAGTTTCCTTTCAATTTTTCCTTTTTGTTTATTTTGAAATAAGGAAGTAACAAACCTTGACTTGGTCCCCCATATGCTCTTGTCCATTGCAGGCTTGCTTGATCTATGGAACAATCAGAAAGGGGATTCAAGTGACTAGTAATAATAGGAAAATCCATCAACGATTTATTGTTTGAAGCGAAGGGTTATAGTGAGCTTCCTACGAAGTTAGGGGGTTACTTTAAGTAGATTATGTCTCACCCCGTTGCACACCTGGTATAGTTTCTTTGTACTTGCTTAGAGGGTAAATCTGAAGTGGGCCAAACCAAAATAAACCCACTCCCAATCCACTCATCATAAAAATCTAAACTTGATCAAGAGACATTTGGAAAACATCTTCCTTTACAACACTTTGCACTTACCCGGCATTGGTCTACCTACAACAATCATTTTTGCTTAAGTGAATTTACATGTTGGATGGGATATTCTTTTATAATGTATTAAAGTTATTTAAATTATCTTTGCAACTCTTGTTTCAGTAATTCTTTTAAACTCCTAGATCTTGATCTTTTTTAGTGTAATTAGCCTTAGCTTTATTTTATTAGGGGCCACCCCCCTTGGCTTCGCTAGGAGTTGGCCTAAACAAAGGAGTTGAGTGTTGAGTGACAATATCTCAACTCGTGAATTGCCCCCAAGGATGCTCGTAGTAGCTTGAAGATTTCTTCCACATTACCCAAGGTGCGTATTAGGCTGCAACAGGTCTTGTTGGAAAGATGAAGAAGGGTGACAAGAAAGGATTCAAGAAGAAGGATGGGACATATACCTTGAAGGACCTCAGTAAGGTCATGTGTTTTCAATGTCATGAGATGGAACATTATGCAGGACAATTCCTGTTGAAGAAGGGAAAGGGCGTGGAGTAGGTTGCAACCCAGATTGTAGCAGGAGTAGAGGAGATGATCTCTTAGTTTGAGACTTCCTTTTCCATGGTTTTTTGTTTATCACCCAACATTGTGTCTAGTGTTGGGTGGTGTTACCTCCTTTTCAACAAGGGTGACTTCGATCAAAGATTTGGATGTGAGATGCAAACCTCAGATCCAAATTTATCAAGGACGTAAGGTGCCAAGGCAACCCCCCTTCATTGAGAGAAGAATTGAACATCATTGTTGTGAAGGGAAGGATTTGAGCCCGATTCCTTCTAATTATGACTTGGATATCAATGTAAAGAAGGAATTAGATAAAATAATGCAGAGTGCCCCATTGACAAAATTAGTCAAAGTCCCGTCGATTGAGGAGCACGTGATTGAGTTCTTTGAGAGTATTCCTGGTTGTGACAAAGAAGTTGGTGAGTTACGACCTCTTTCGTGCCCAAATCCAAACGTTTTAGTGGGAGATGAAGAAGATCCTCCAATTGATATTAGAACAACTCTTTATGAATGGAAGAATGGGGACATGAACCCTTTTATCTTACCGTTCACATTGGGGAACTCTTACTTTGCAATCATATGCTTGAATCTGGAGATACTATGAACAACATGCCATTAAAGGTAAAGGAGGCCATGGGATTGGAAATCATGAGTCTATATGGAAATATCTGTGGAATAGATTTCAGACCGGTTCAAGTTTATGGATTAATTAAGAATCTAAGAGCAGATTTATTGTCATGCCCTAATATATCTACTCTCATGGATGTGGTTGTGATTGATTTACCTCCAGTTTATGAGATGTTACTCTGCAGGAGGTGGTCCCTTGGATTGGGAGGACAACATCAAATGGACTTATCTTACACCACTGTGCCTAATTCTGATGGTATCTTGGTGAGAATTTATCATGAACCTTTCTACGATGGGCATTTGGAAAGGTATGAAGATGGGATGAAAACTTTTGGGTAGGGTGAAATGTATCCAGGTGGAGTATTTATGGTTATGGAAGGACAAAACAATGAACAGGGAAGTGTTGATGAAACATAAATTATTTGGAGGTCCTTTCAAGATGTAGATTCATCAGCGGAAGAAGATCGTGCATGTTAAATTTCATGAACCATAGATCTACAAGCCAAAATGAGAGCTATCTGAAAAGAAGTATGCAGTGGAATTATCAATCATTGTAAACTGAATAATGGATTCCTGACATAAATTTCACACAAATCGAACAAGTATTGATCAGATTATCATAACATTAATCTTCATTAATTAATCAGTAATACAATGTGTTGCCGCCTAATTCACACTTTAAGATGCAGGAAAGTCACAACCTGCTATGTGTGTCCTTGGGGGCAAGCTGAGAGCTGGGGACCACTGTCACCACAGTCCACAACTCCTCCGTTTAGGCAAGATCCCAACAGAGCCAAGGGGGGTAGTCCCTATAGGAAAGCTAAGTTCCGGATTTATTAATTAATTATAATTTAATTAAAGGGATCTTTTATTAAGACTAAGGCTAAGGTTCTGAGAGATGACAATCAGACTGATGCAATATGCAAGATTTAAATGACAGTCAACCTTTTACTTTAAACCAGTGCCTAAATAATGGAGTCAAAAGATAGATTACGGCTTTATAAACTTTACAAATGAATTTGAGATTTAATCTGTGATCTAAACTATAGCTTCGGTGTTTAACAATGAAATAAATAAATAAACCATATAATTATAAACAGTAAGGAAATAAAACATTAAACAATGTATAGATGATTTACCAATATGGACAATAAACCAGATTTACAATATGGCTAAAAATGCTGTGAGTGAAGATTATTAAACCAGCAGTAAATTAAAATATGAAAAGACTTTAAGCAGTTAAACATTCACCACATAACGATTGTATAGCTGAAAGTAAATGTAACTGAAAAGTAAAATAAGACTGAAAGTAAAGGATTGTAGTGCAATGCTGGAGTGAAAGAGTGCTTGAAATAGAAGAGTGTTGTAGAACCGGTTTCGAAATGTCTCTTGGTTTATTTTAGTTGATTTTATTAAAGTTTTTTCTTCTTGGATTTAAGTTTTAGAACCGGTGGTGTGACTACCCCGATCTAGTTCTTCACAAGTCGAAGAGGGAGTGCTGTTGCGCTCAACAAAGTGGGAACAAGCCCACCCGTAGCTCACAGGTCAAACCCCAATGGCCTGGTGCTCAACAAGGAGGACGTCAAAGCGCCTAGAGACCCCCCATGGTCTACTACCCCAAGTCGCCTCCAAGGTCACTGTTTTTAATCAACCGAAAAATTATTAGATGGATGCCTATTAAACTAAGACTTCCCTGTCCCCTGGTCGTATCTCGGAGTACCTCGAAGGGTGATAACCGAGTAGAGGAGCAGGATATGGGAAGTTGTTGTTAGTAAATTTTAGGAGTAAATTTTATCTGGGTGATTAGCATGCAATGTTTATTTTAAAGCGATCAACAAGATCAACCAAGCTGTATCTCTTATGGGAGGTGCCGGTATTTGATCTTGGACTTGGAAAATAAAGTGTGTTTGATTGTAGTGGGTTAAAAAAAACGAAAGTTGTTTTAATTACCTAAGCCCCCACTTCCCCTGTTTTTCATATCCAGCTTGAAGTCCCTAAAGGGAGATGACAAGCAGATAGAGGATACACAGGTTTAATGGGTTGTATGATTACTTTTTAACAGAAAAATAAAATTTGCATAAACAGAAATTTGAAACAACTACTATCCTACTTCCTACTCT
>LPNX010654655.1:651726-712335 GCA_001517045.1 Pseudotsuga menziesii
TTCACAAAACACTTTGTGGAGAGCTAAGTAGAATAATACAAAATGCAAACTAGAAAAATACAATGTTACCTTACAAAGATTTGGATCATGAAAATATTGCAGCACAGTATCCCTCCAAAGAATTCTTCAATTAAGTGGCCCAACTAGGGCAAAGCTTCAATACAATAGTATAGCAAGAAAATATGAGAGAGTAAGAAGAAATTTCCGGCAGCATAACAATAGCATGAGAGATCATGTGTAATGAGGGAGTGAGACCCTCATTATATAGTTGAGGCAGACCTCAACCCCTTGAAGACTAATGGTTGAGATTAGATCTAGATCTAGGGTTTAATCTCCACCACTAGATCTAGGTATTTGACATTCCATTCTTCTCAATTAATCCACACCCTTAGATTAATTTTTAATCAATGGGTTAGAAGCTTAATCCATGTCTTAACAATATTCACCTTTGGATCTAGGTCTTTGACCAAAGTTCACCCTTAGATCTTGCTTTTAGGGTTTAGATGGGCCCATAGGCTAGGCGCCCCTCTAAGATGATGGAGAATCTCCAAATATGGCGGCTCCTCCAAGTATGGTGCTCTCCTTTAGCATGTAAAACGTGGGCCCAAAATAGCTAGCGCCCATTACAATGGCTAGCGCTCCTCTAAGTAATATCGCTCCACTAAAATACAATAGCGCCCATTATAATAGCGCCTCCACTAAATAATGGCGCCTTCTCCATTAAGTATGGCAGCCTCCTTTAAACATTAGCGCCTCCATTAAGCTTTAGCGCCCTCTATATGGCAGCCTCCTCTAAACTAGCATGCGCCCCCTTTCAATTTGATAGCGCCCTCTAAAATGGTGGAGACTCTTCAATATGGTAGCGCCCCATCTCCAAGTTTGGCTAGCGCCTCCATTATTTAAGTGTGCACTTTACCCTAGCGCCTCCATTTTTGGTTGGACGCCCCACTTAATATAGTGGAGACTCTTTATGCTTGCGCCCTCCTTATTTAGTGAGGGTTTTGACTTGGATGTGGTATTTAAACTTGGTTTTAACCTTAGCCATTGCTCCATAATTTTTTTTTTAACCTTAGACTTAGGCTAAAAATTAATTCACCTTAGATTTAATTTTTTAATTTAATTTTTAAATTTTTCCAACTTTGACTTAGGAAAAATTAAAAAATAAACTTTAAAAAATTAATATCTAGGCCATGGGGGGGTGAAAAACTTTGGAAACAAATCTTCCTAGGCTTAGGAACCCCCAAACCAAATTACCATGGCATTTTTGATTTTTTACTTCAAAATAAAAAAATGTGAATTTTTGACTTAGGGAAATTAATTAATTCCCTAGGAAAAATAGACCTTGCTTAGACAAAAAGGGTCTATCTCCTCAACCACCTGTCAGAATGACATGGGACTCGAAGCAGCGGCTTAGGGGGTTTCATAGCAGTTTAGTTTGCATTCATAGCCCCTATTACAAAATGCCACGCTTGAGCAATTACATTATTACATCAAAATTGAGTTAATTAATCACCAAGGGGTGAAATTAATTAACCAGAAAAAATAAAAATACAACAACACAACGAAACTCCGCAAGACTCTATACAAATGTCTAGCATGGTCATGAATCACTCCTTGAAGCCTTAGCCACCTCATGGACTTGACTGGTAGAACGCCCCTCACCACTTTGGAGGATTTTGAGTGAAAACCAAACCGATTAAACTCGTTTACACAACAAGATCAATTGGAAAGAGAAAAACACTCGATGAGGGGACTTCCCTAACAACCAGTTCCATGGTGTGGCATCCGTATCAAATGACCCACACTAGCACATAAAATTACATTAATTTTCCCACGCAGGGGAGTGGACATTTCGTTTTACAAAGGGGCAATAGCCCTGCAGGAGTGAAAAATCCTCAGATTTTTCCAAGGTACAACTTGTACAATCATGTACATCTTCGTGTACATGGAGTTGCCACCTAGTCGAAATAGGTGGGCAACACAATGGTAATACAATAATTAAAATTCGAATACTGTGGATAAGACTCGAATTCACCAACTCAAACTGACTGATTAGCTAACTCACATTGGAAATAATCACAGCTAGAGCTCACTAGTTAACTCCGAATAACCAAATCAGTCCACAATCGGTTAACTGATGATGGTAGGTGAGGGTAGGTGAATAATTGCGCCTACACTCCCATGAATTAGGCAAACTGACGCTAATCTAACTAACTGTGATATAACTGATTGTAACTGAAGCATAACTGATCATGACTGATTACCTACCACATGCACTTGAAGGTGATTGCTGGTGGCACTCAGAGTGGGCTCCTATAATGTATGGATTGGTCCCTAGGGCTCCTAAACTTATGTAATCAGGTGCAGTAAGTGGTAGATGACCCTTAGGTGTGTCCTCCATGCACTGGTGGGTGATGATGCCCTCCTAAGCTAGGCTAAATGAATCAAATAGACTTATGTGGGTAAAGGAAGGATTAATTAATCTTAACAACTCCCCTTAATCTTAACTTTGGACAACTTGGGCCTAAGCAATTGGGCCAAAAGTCACCCATACATTCTAAATGAAAATAAAGTACTGCTTAATAAACAAGGAAAATGGGGAAAACCTCATGGGAAACCCCCCCTCAAAATAAGCAGGAAATCAGGAAACAAGCTTCCATACTTCAGAGAATTTTTTTCTTTCGAGCAAGAACTTGTGAATTTTTTTTTACAATCTGCAACTTTGTGGAGCAGTAATGCAGAATCTTGTTTCTTCTGTGCATCAACATCCTGGGACTGTGCATGTGAACTTTTCCATCTTCTTCCAATCTAATGATAAATAAGAGAAGGTTTGTTGTCTTTGTCTCTTCTTTCTGGAGGAATAGTGATTTGGTCCAATTTGTTTTTCAGTGGGCCGAATTGTGGATCAGTCCTCACCATCAAGTATCATCTCTCAAGAAGCTTGTTACACCTCACTGCAGGAAGTGGAACAAAAGGAGAGAGCGCAACATGTTCATTCTGATACTGGGACCTCGTTCTTCTTCTGTCATTAGGATTCCCAACAACATTCCCAACTGCTTTAATGAGCTTTTGAGCCCATTTAGGATTCTGATTTGGAATAGGAGCTGGATCTGGATCTAGATCCTCTTGAGGTGTAATCTCAATATCAAGATCATGTTGATCTTCTTTCTCATCTTTTGAATCTAAAACATTAGACAATAAATCTGTATCTACAAATGGAAATAAATGAGATTTTATACCTTCATCTGCTTCGAATGATAGCTAAGGGTATACTGGATCTGTGTATGGGGTATACTGGATCTGTGTATGGCATAAAGTGCGAGAGCACATGCTTTGATGGCATGGATTGCAACACCCTTCGCTATAATGTTCCCAATTAAGATGTTTGAGATCTCCATTGGGTTAGGAACAAATACCACTCACTTGTGAGCCAGTTTGTGTCATCTGATATACAAATAACAAATTTACTGCAAGGGAGGGCACATAGAGCACATTTTTGAACTCTCCATGCTGGATTTTAATAGAACCTCTCCCTACAACTGAGATTTGTGAATCATCCACCATAGGCCCTATTGAGAGATCCAGAGAGGTGAAGGATTCTTTAGAAGTAACCATGTGGTTGGATGCTCATGAATCGATTAGATAAGCCTTTGACCGAGAGAAGCTTGCTTTCAAGGCATGGCAGCTCTCATGTTCTTTTGTCTGTTGTCCAGCTGTTGCCGCCTAATTCGCACCTCGGGCAACGTGGCTGAAATCTTCAAGCCACTGGGTGCGACCTTGGGGGAAGCTCGAGCCAAGTGCTGTCACCTGATACCCAGCTCCTCTGTCTAGGGCAACTCCTAGCGAAGCCAAGGGGGGTGGACCCTAATGAAAAGTAAAATCTAGAGTTTTAACTCTACGAGAGAAATAATTAATTCTAGGAGTTTTAATATGGAATGGATGAAATTAAAGATTACCAATTACTGCAAACAAGATTAACCTTGGCAACACTTTTTACATACACAATATTCAATGACACCTTACGAGATTAACTTATGCAAAAAGAACAGAATAGACCAGTGCCGAAAAGAAAAGAGTGCTTGCGAATGTGGGTTGCTAGTGTAGTCTCAGTGAAAGTATTACAATGTCTCGGTTGGTAAATTTTAGATTATTAAATGAATAATTAAGGGCATGAGTTAATTGTGGGTTTGGCCTAACAAGCCTAACAAGCCAAGTCCCTTTGAATTGAGTGCTAAAGCGGTAATACGAAGTGTCCAACGGGCGAGGATGAACCTGCTTGGAGTAGCCCCCTGACTCTGTAGTAGAAGAGAGAGAGGAATTTAGCAATAGGTTGTTCAATTAATCAGACAAAATTGCACACACATGGAGACAAAATTGGAATAATATGATTATTTTCATGAATTAGTAAATAATATGTGAATGTAAATATATTGCCTTTAGGATCTTATGATCTGTTGATAGGAATGGATCGGCTGGAAGAGCATAAAGTTTTGCCAAATTGTTTTGATAAAACATTTACATGTATTGATAATAATGGAAATAATATAAAAGTGAAAGGAATTCCTAGGAAGGTAACCGTCAGAGAAATCTCTGCTCTGTAAATGAAGAGATCAGTAAGAAAATGATGTAAAGTATTCGTAGTATATATAATGAATGATACGGAAAATGATATGAAGCCTAAACTAGAAGACATACCTGTTTTAAAGGAGTTCGAAGATATCTTTATGGAAGAAGTCCTAAATGAAGAGATCAGTAAGAAAATGATGTAAAGTATTCGTAGTATATATAATGAATGATACGGAAAATGATATGAAGCCTAAACTAGAAGACATACCTGTTTTAAAGGAGTTCGAAGATATCTTTTTGGAAGAAGTCCCTGGACTTCTTCCATAAAGGGATATAGACTTCACAATCGATCTGATACCTAGAGCGGTATCAGCATCAAAACCTCCATATCGAATGAACATTATCGAACTCACAGAACTAAAATCACAATTACAAGAACTAATCGATAAAAAGTACATTCGACCAAGTGTGTCTCCTTGGGGAGCACCGGTCTTGTTTGTGAAAAAGAAAGACGGTACACTGAGATTATGTATAGATTACATTCAACTAAATAAAATGACTATTAAAAACCGATACCCACTTCCTCGGATAGATGATCTGTTCGATCAGTTCTACGGAGCAACTGTCTTTCAAAGATAGATTTAAGGCCGGGTTATCATCAAGTGCGAATAAAGGATGCAAATATTTTTAAAACAACATTTAGGACCCGTTACGGTCACTATAAGTTTGTCATAATGCCCTTTGGGTTGACAAACGCACCTGTTGCGTTCATGTGTTTAATGAACAACATCTTAAGTAACTATCTGGATAAATTTGTGGTTGTCTTCATTGACGACATATTAATCTACTCTAAGAATGAACAAAAACACAAAGAACATCTTAAAATAGTTCTGCAAGTATTAAGAGAACAACAACTTTATGCAAAGTTCAGTGAGTGTGACTTTTTCAAAGACGAGATTTAGTGCCTCAGACACGTAGTGTCCAAGGATGGAATCTCAGTCGACCCAGATAAGGTAAAAGCCATCATGGAATGCTCAGTTCTTAAAAATGTATCTGACATCAGATCATTTATGGGAATCACTGGATACTACAGGAAGTTCATAGAAGGCTTTTCTAAGATTGCTTACCTCATAACTTTTTTATAGAAGAAAGGAAAAAAGTTTGAGTGGACTAAAAAGTGCGAGGAAAGTTTTAACAAATTAAAACATCTATTAACCACCGCCCCGATCTTAAAAATTTGTTGATCCATTCAAGGATTTTGTCATATGTACCGATGCTTGCAATGAAGGGTTAGGTGGAGTTTTACTACAAGACAATTATGTTGTAGCTTATGAATCCAAAAAACTAAAAGATCATGAGAAGAATTATGCGACACATGATCTAGAACTTGCTGCTATAATTCACGCCTTAAAAAATGTGGCGACATTACTTAATTGGGAGAAAGTTTTTACTTATGTTAGACAACATAAGCCTTAAATATTTATTTGATCAACAGAATTTGAATGCAAGACGAGCCAGATGGCTGCCCTTTCTAAGCGAGTATGGCTTCGAAATAAAGCATATAAAGGGAAAAGAAAATAAAGTAGCAGATGCTTTAAGTCGGCATGCGAATTTATTGTGTGCAAGCATCAGCTACGAATCTGATCTGGGAGGTTAGTTTTTAAGTACTGGAAATTCTGATGGGGAATATCAGAGTTTAAAAGAAAAGACTGCTAAAAATGAACAAGAACAAGTAAAAACAGACTTTAGCCTAAACCAACAAGGACTATTGTTGTATAAAAGCAGGTTGTATATACCTAACATAAGAGAAATTAAATAGATAGTCATGGATGAACTACATAAAAGACCATACTTGGGGCATTCGGGGTATCAGAAAATGATTACCATGATCAGAAAGGACATCTTTTGGCCAAACATGAAAAAAGAAGTGGCTGAATACTTAGCTCCCTGCTTGGATTGTCAGCAAGTTAAAGTAGAGCATCAACATCTCGCAGGATTGTTGCAGCCACTACCCATTCTAGAATGGAAGTGGGAGACCATCAGTATGGATTTCATCATCGAATTGCCCAAGAATTTTAGACAACATGATTCCATCATAGTTTTGGTTGAAAAACTAAGCAAAGCAGCTCATTTTATACCTGTCAAATCTACCTACAAAGTTGTTAATATTGTAGACATCTTCATGAAAGAAATATTCAGGTTACATGGCATATCGAAAGTGATAATCTCAGATAGAGACGCGGAGTTTACAAGTAACTTTTGGAAAGCCTTATTTAAAGGCTTGGGTACTCGATTAAATTTCAGTACTGCATATCATCCCCAAACGGATGGGCAGATTGAAAGGGTAAACCAGGTTCTAGAGGACATGCTAAGAATGTACGTTATGGACAAACGAGGTAAGTGGGAAGACTACCTACACTTAATTGAATTTGCTTATAACAATAATTTCCAAGTTTCTGCAGGTATGAGTCCATTTGAAATTTTATATGGGCGTAAGTGTAATACTCCAATCTCATGGAGTAGCCATGTTGCTAGATTGATGTTAGGACTTGATTTATTAGAAGATATGGAACTAACTGTGAAACAGGTACAACAAAACTTGAAGGCTTCCCAGGACATGCAAAAAAGTTATGCTGACTTAAAAAGAACTCTTAGAGAGTTCCAGGTGGGTGATTATGTATACATAAAGGTAAAGCCCAAGAAAAGTACCTTGAGATTGGGCAAGTATAAGAAATTGGCACCTAGGTATTGCGGGCAATTTGAAATTCTAGCTAAAGTAGGGCCGGTTGCATACCAGTTAGCCCTACCACCCAGTATTAAAGTACATAATGTGTTTCACGTTTCTATATTGAAAAGATATGTTCATGATGTTTCTCATGTGATTGACTGGAATGTAATCCATGTGGAACCAGAGGGAGAGTTCCAAGCGGAACTGGAGCGCATTCTCGATAGAAGAGAACTTTTACTCCACAATTGTGCTATCAAATAGGTCAAGGTGCAATGGAAGCACCTTAGTCCCAAAGAAGCTACTTGGGAGCTGGAAAGTAATATGCAGGAGGCATATCCAGACTTATTCCAAGACGATGACATGGATGAATAAAAGCAAAAGTTATAACACTGAGGATGGTGTTATCTTTTAAGGGGAGGTGTATGTAATACCCCCTGAATTAATAATTTTTAATTATGCTAGAAAATACTTTGATTATGATTTTATTATTCTGTGACAGGAAGGTCAAGAATAAAACATTTTGTAATAAAACATTCCCTATTTAATAAAATATGCTGAAGGGGAACAAAAGTGGATATAGCTGTTGAAAGAGTGTTTGTTGACTCACAAGAGGAAAATGACGAGTGGCAAAGACCACTGAGTGAGAACTCAAGATGCAGGAGGCATCATCCCCAATAATCAGGTCTGCACTCCTAGTTGAGTTGCTAAAGAGAAGGAGGCTCATAAATAACCAAGTCCTAGGAAAAATACTATTTAATAATATGGCCATGAGCAGCAGGAGGTTGGCATTGGACAGGAATTAACATCTGTATAATGCAAGAGATGGCGCATTGAGGTATTTTGCTCTTGTGGTTTAACGTGTTGAATATTGTAACTTCAAAGGATATATCTTTGTGTTCTTTTGTGTGGCTGTGCTTGTCTATCTTTCAGTGATATTTTGCTTATGCTTATGTTGTTATGATGCTAAATGTTATAAGATCTGATATAACCATTAAAAACTTAACATGGTATTAGAGCCACCTTGAAAGAAGTCGTTGTGTAGCCAAAACAGTGCTACAACTACAGCTATTGAAGATTAGGGTTTCATGCTTGAAAACCCTAAAATACTAAAACTAGTAGTTTTGGTACATTCGCTATATCTCGATATTGGAGAAGGCTCAGGAGCCGAAACTTTTACAAGTCGAAGATAAATTCCTGATGTAACCTGTGTAAACGTTTCAGCCTCAGATTCGCTATATTCTGAGAGATATGATTTCTTCAAGTCAAGGTTCCAGCCTCTCCCAGGATTCAACCTTAAACATGCGACCTAGGGAGAAGTGCTATATCTCGAGCTATGAAGGTCCAAATGAAATTACGCAAGATGTTCCAGATAGGGCACAGACTGTACTTTTTGTGGTAAAAGTTTTAGACCTCGAAGGTGAAACAGTGACATGTGGCAGTCTGTGCAAGTTCACTATTCTGAATAGTTCTGAAATAAGTCACCTTGGGAAAATGCGCGTAAGTCCCAATTGGTGAAACCAATTCTGCTTCAACTTGCGGTGTTGGAAAAAGGACAGACAAGGCTACCTCAGCGTGAAGTTTCAGACACAGAGGAGTAGTAATTTCAGAGATACCGCAGAAACAATATTAGGCATTTTCTGCAGAAGAAATTGAAGAAAACTAGGGCATCAAATATTTGCAGTTCTGATCACACTTTTGGGAAAATGAGTATACTGTTCAGCTCGCCTTGAGGAGGTGCATCTTTCTATCCAATCAGATCTGAAAGATACCCCAGTTGAAAAATTAGGGTTTCCCTATCAAACCTTACGTCCACCAGAAGCAACATTCCAAAAAAGCTTTCAAGCAAGCATGAGATTGAAGCAATCTCGTTGGTCAAAGAAGAAGCTGCAGATCTAGAAGGAGATGAAGACAAAGCAAAGAAAGATAAGTATTTGAATTGTCTTTCCTATATATGTTGTGTATTATGTATAATAGAATGTTTGCATTAATGACAGTATACTACTAATATGCATGTGATGGGTAAGTAGCCCATGGTTTTATACAACTCTCCATTGCTACTTATCTAGAATGAAACCTCTTTGCTGACATATTGGATTAGTACACAATCTCAATGATGTCATGGTAGAGATGGAAGGCATTTAGAAAGTTTCCGAGAGATATGGATGAATGTTGTATTGGCTAAAATAGTTGCATGATGCATAAGAATTTGTCCTTATGCATATGTCTAATGAAATGGTTCTAACCATGCAACTGGTGCATTTGACTTGTAGGAAAGGTCGTGTACAACCGCCTACAAGAAAAGGAGGATGAAACTTGTTCCGAAGAACAAGTGATGACAATTTAAGATTCACTCCAATAAACATGAACCTGAAGCTCCCAGGGTCAAGGACACCGTGACAGAAGAAAGAGCTTCAGAGAGCGGTAGATCCACCTTGAGAGATGAAGACCATCTTGGGCATGAGAGATATTCCAAGATGAAGAAAAGTATGACGGGACTTCCAAACCAAGGTAAGAGGCCTCAGACACACTCTAGTTGTGTGACACAGTTAGGTGACATCATTGATGCAAACCCTTCCAGCTATGGAAGAATCCATGATCAAAGAGTAATAGTTGATCATGGGGAATGATGTCTAGAATATGATTCTGAGACCTAAAGGGAATTCTGTACTGTCTTCCATATGGATCTACAAGAACAAGTATACAAAGCAAAGTTCGTGGTTTGTCTCAGAAAGAATAGACTATGGCATGACATACTCTATCTCTAGTGAAGTAGAAGTATATATCGAGCAAAGAACCACCTGTACAAAATAGGCTTTGTACGAGATCAGAAGGCACCCATAGATAAGCACATCCAGGAGCTTGAAAGATCACCTAGAGTGATGAATATCTTAACCTTTGCTACAAGGTTGAAGATGGAAACCTATAGAAGATAACAAGCTCACAGATGGGTGCAAGACAAACTTTTCGACAAAGTTCAAGATGAAGGGATCTTGGTATCTAGTAACCTGAGATGGATACATAGTAGCAGATGATATCTGGCACTCTAGTACATAATGTTTCAATACATAGAGTACAAAATGCAAAGAAAGGATGATGCTCCATTTTAGGGGGAGTGACTGCAGAAGATCTTTGAGTTCGACATGGTACGGCAAGATGGATAGCTTCCTTATGGACCGAGACTTTACCAGGAGTAAAGCGGGTCCCAACCTTCAAGGTTGAATGCAGAAGACCGGGATATGTCGATGACCTGACATAATGAACTCATGGTAGATGCAATGATGAAGACTACCAGAATGATGTTTGGGATATAGTACCCAAACCAGAAAGCAAGAGTGTGGTATTTTCCAAGTGGATTTGTTGTTGATGGAAGTCTTGAAAAATACAAGAGTTGTGGGTAGAGGATTCTCTCAGAGAGAGGGAATTGATTATGAAGAGACATTTGCTCCATGAGGAAGGTACATTTCCATTATAACTATCATGGCACTTGCTTCCATGATGAAGTGGGATATACACCAGATGGATGTAAAGACGACCTTCCTTAATGGTATGATTGAGGAAGAGGTTTACATTGAACAACCACAAGGATTTGATGTCAAAAAATAGAGTGACTCATGTATGTAAGTTGAAAAAGACTTTGTATGGACTGAAGCAAGCTCCTAGAGCTTGGTATGGAAGAATAGATAGCTTCTTGGCAAGCATGGGCTTTACCAAGAGTATAGTTGATCCTAACCTTTACCTTAAGGTTATGAATGATGAACCTGTCATACTATTGTTGTATAAGGATGATCTATTTCTGACGGGAAATGAGAAACAGATCATAAAAAGCAAGAAGAAGCTAACTGAAGAATTCAAGATGAAACATTTTGGATTGATGCATTATTTCCTCAGGCTGGAAGTGTGGAAGAGCTCAGAAGGAATCTTTTCGAACCAGGGAAAGTATGCTGTGGAAATCTTAAAGAAGATTTGATATGTTGGATTGTCATGCCATGGCCACACCCATGGATACCAACATGAAGCTGTTGTTTGATGAGACATCAGAGTTAGTGGATATGACTCAGTACAGACAGATTATTGAGTCGTTGATGTATTTGACGAACACAAGGTCAGATATATGCTTTGCTGTGAACACCTTAAGCCAGTATCTAGTTAACCCTAGATGTGTTCACCTAATAGCTGCAAAGCATGATGAGGTACCTTAAAGGTACGGCAGAATTGGGACTTTATTATGGTAGAGATCATGATTACAGATTATATGGATATACAGATTCAGATTGGGCAGGAAGTGTCGCAGACAAAAAGAGCACCTTAGGTGGATGGTATTGTCTGGGATTCGTCATGATCTCATGGTTTAGTCCAGTGTTTCTCTCAGTACGGCTGAAGCAAAGGACAACTTGCTCCGCTAGTTGGGAAGCCATATGGCTTCGAAAAACTGATGTCAGAACTATTTGACATGGAGTTGGATACCACAGTGATTCTTTGTGACAACCAGAGTTGCATAAAGATGACAAAGAATCCTATGGGATATGGTACTGAAGGGAGATTAAAAACTCCAGTATGTGAGTACCGATGAGCATGTTGCTGATGTGGTGACCAAGTTTCCGTGACAAGCTTGGTGTAGTTTGAAAAGACTTTGCTCGCAAGGAGGAACAATGATGTTGATACTGAAGAATTTCCTTGCAAGGAGGAAAAGTGATGATGATATAGATCCTTCCTCGCATGGAGGAATGATGAAGATATGGACCCTTCTCGAAAAGGAGAAATAGGTCGAAGATATTGACTCTCTTCGAAAAAGGAAGAACAAGTCGAAGATATGGACTTTCTTTAGAAAGGAAGAACAAGTCGAAGATGTGGACTTTCTTCAAAAAGAGGAACAAGTCAAAGGTATGGACTGTCCTCGAAAAGGAAGAACAGGTTGAGGCTATGAACCCTCCTTGGACAAAGGGGGAGCAGGTTGATAATATGGATCCTCCCGGTAATTGGGGAGTGATGATGAGGGCACCAATGATGGGATGACAGCGCTGCTCCAGCATGAAAGAGGCCAAGTACGCTTGAAGATGCTGACAAGGTCTGACATTTATTTGTGGACGATATTATCCTCTCTTGAGGATGGAAGGTATAACACTCTGTTCATGAGAGTGGTCCTTACTAGCTAAGGATGACCTTGTAGATGCTGCTCTCGCATGAAGAGTACCCACCTTCACTTGTGGACGATAGTATCCTATCTTGAGGATGGCAGGTATAACACTCTGTTCATGAGTGTGGTCCTTACTAGCTAAGGATGGCCCTGTAGATGTTACTCTCGCATGGAGAGTACCCACTTTCAGTTGTGGATACCGTAGAATAACACTCGCTCAGGAGTGGTCCTAACTTGTGTGGTATGGATGCTCTACGATGAGTCCTCATGGACGACAGGACTGACATTTTGTATGCAGTCGAGATCTGCTCTGTAGACAATACTCTTGTATGGAAAGTATGCCTACATTCATATGTAGATGCCATAGAATAACACTCGCTTGGGAGTGGTCCTAACCTGTGTGGTATGGATGCTCTATGATGAGTCCTCACGGATGACAAAACTGATATTTTGTATGCAGTCGAGATCTGCTTTGCAGCCAATACTCTTACATGGTAGAGTATACCTACACGTGAGTGTAGATACCGTAGTATAACACTCACTTGTGAGTGGTCCTAACCTGTGTGGTATGGATGGTCTACGATGAGTCCTCAAGGATGATAGGGCTGACACTAGGTGCGGTCGAGATCTACATTTAGTTGTAGACGATTCAACTGATCGATTTCATGGATCATGCTGATGGAGGATTGCATCGTCCTTGGACTTATGTCCTAAAGTGATCGGGATTGATCATCCCGCAAATAGATCATGTGTACTACAGGTAGCGTGGCGGCGAAGGATCAAGTAGATCGAAGTACAATAGCAAAGTGTCAAGTAGATTGAAGTGCGGCTGCAAAGGATCAAGAAGGATCGAAGTGTTGTTGCAAAGGATCAAAAGGATCGAAGTGCTGTTGCAAAAGGATCGAAAGGATCAAAGTGCTGCTACAAGGGATCAAGAGGATTAGAAGGCTACTGCAAAAGATCAAAGTGCTGCTGCAAAGGATCGAGAAAGATCGAAATGCTGCTGCAAAGGATCGAGAAGATCGAAGTGCTGCTGCAAATGATCGAGAAGATCGAAGTGCTGCTGCAAATGATCGAGAAGATCAAAGTTCCGTTGCAAAGGATCGAGAAGATCAAAGTGCTGCTACAAAGGATCAAAGTACTACAAAGGATCAAAAGATCAAAGTGCTGTTGCAAAGGATTAGAAGATCGAAGTGTTGTTGCAAAGAATCAAAAGATCGAAGTACTACTGCAAAGGATCAAAAGATCGAAGTGCTACTACGAAGGATGAAAAGATCGAAGTGTTGCTGCAAAAGGATCAAGTGATCATGTGATGCAAAAGATGAAGAGTAACTGTTCTAGTTATTGATTGTGAAAACATCCTGTGACATATAGATGTATAGCCTCAATGATGTTGCAGATATTATCTCTCTGGTCTCTTATAGTTATTGATTGTGAAAACATCCTGTGACATATAGATGTATAGCCTCAATGATGTTGCAGATCTTATCTCTCTGGTCTTCTATAACCTTCTCGTTAAGGGGGAGTGTTGAATATTGTAACTTCAAAGGATATTCTAAATGTATTTTAATGATGTAACCCAAGGGAGATGTTATTATTCCTCCGGTGGGGTGTTAGTATTGTATTTGGTCATCATAGAGTCATGAGGTAAAGCCTCCATTGTAAGTCGGGGCAATAGTAACCTAATAAATATAATATAATATTGTATTGAGTCTTCCTAAGTGAAGTCGGCCTACTTAGTTAAGTAGGGCCGACTTGCCAGGTTAAATGTCAAGTGACGAAAAGAGTATAAATAGAGGAGATGTGTTCCTCATTTGAACACACACTCACTTGTGCACAACGCATAGGAGAGAGAGAGATATATCTGCTGGAGGAGGTGCACCTATCTGGGGTCTTGTCTTTTACTTTTTATACATCTTATACAGAGGAAATTTTGTTGGGTTCTTCCCCATTAGGGTTTCCCAGGATAAATCTTTGTGTTCTTTTGTGTGGCCGTGCTTGTCTATCTTTCAGTGATCTTTTGCATATGGTTATGCTGTTATGATGCTAGATGTTATAAGATCCAATATAACCATTAAAAACTTACATGGTATCAGAGCCACCCTGAAAGAAGTCGTTGTGCAGCTGAAACAGTGCTACAACTACAACTATTGAAGACTAGGGTTTCATGCTTGAAAACCCTAAAATACTAAAACTAGTAGTTTTAGTACATTCGCTATATCTCGAGATTGGAGAAGGCCCAGGCACCGAAACTTTTACAGGCCGAAGATAAATTCTTGATGTACCATGTGTAAACGTTTCAGCATCAGATTCGCTATATTTTGGGAGATATTATTCCTCCAAGTCAGGGTTCCAGCGTCTCCCCGGATTCAGCCTTAAACAGGTGACCTAGGGAGAAGTGCTATATCTCGGGCTACGAAGGTCCAAATGAAATTTCACAAGATGTTCTAGATAGGGCACAGACTGTACTTTATGTTATAAAAGTTTTAGACCTCGAAGGTTAAACAGTGACACATGGCAGTCCGTACAAGTTCGCTATTCTGAATAGTCCTGAAATAAGTCACCTTGGGAAAATGCGCATATGTCCCAATTGGTGAAACTAATTTTGCTCTAACCTGCGGTGTTGGAAAGAGGATAGACAAGGCTACCTTAGTGCAAAGTTTCAGACACAGAGGAGCAGTAATTTCGGAGATACCGTAGAAACAATATCAGACATTTCTGTAGAAGAAATTGAAGAAAACTAGGGCATCAGATATTTTGCAGTTTTGATCACAGTTTTGGGAAAATGAGTATACTGCTTAGCTCGCCTTGAGGAGGTGCATCTTTCTATCCAATAAGATCTGAAAGATACCTGAGTTGAAAAATCAGGGTTTCTCTGTCAAACCCTAAGTCCACCAGAAGCAACATTCCAGAAAAGCTTTCAAGCAAGCATGAGATTGAAGCAATCTCATTGGTCAAAGAAGAAGCTGCAGATCCAAAAGGAGATGAAGACAAAGCAAACAAAGATAATTATTTGAATTGTCTTTCCTGTATATGCTATGTATTATGCATAATAGAATGTTTGCATTAATGGCAGTATACTACTAATATGCATGTGATGGGTATGTAGCCCATGGTGCTATACAACTCTCCATTGCTACTTATCTAGAATGAAACTTCGTTGCTGACATATTGGATTAGTGCACAATCTCAATGATGTCATGGTAGAGATGGAAGGCATTTAGAAAGTTTTTGAGAGATATGGATGAATGTTGTATTGGCTAAAATAGTTGCATGATGCATAAGAATTTGTCCTTATGCATATGTTCTATGAAATGGTTCTAACCATGCAACTGGTGCATTTGACTTGTAGGAAAGGTCGTGACAACCGCCTACAAGAATTGAGGATGAAACTTGTTCTGAAGAACAAGTGATGACAATTCAAGATTCACTCTAATAAACATGAACCTAAAGCTCCGAGGGTTAGGGACACTGTGACAGAAGAAAGGGCTTCACAGAGCGGTAGATCCACCCTGAGAGATGAAGACCATATTGGACATGAGAGATATTCCAATATAAAGAAAAGTATGATGGGACTTCCAAACCAAAGTAAGAGGCCTCAGACACACTCTAGTTATGTGACACAGTTAGGTGACATCATTGATGCAAACCCTTCCAGCTATGGAATGATGTCTAGAATATGATTCGGAGACCTAAAGGGAAGTTTGTACTGTCTTCCATATGGATCTACAAGAACAAGTATACAAAGTAAGGTTCATGGTTTATCTCAGAAAGAATAGACTAAGGCATGGAATACTCTATTGACTAGACACACTTCTCCAGTGCAGTAGAAGTATATATCGAGCAAAGACCCACCTGTACAGAATAGGCTTTGTACGAGATCAGAAGGCACCCATAGAAAAGCACATCCAGGAGCTTGAAGGATCACCTAGAGTGATGAATATCTTAACCTTTGCTACAAGGTTGAAGATGGAAACCTATAGAAGATAACAAGCTCACAGATAGGTGCAAGATGAACTTTTCGACAAAGTTCAAGATGAAGGGATCTTGGTATCTAGTAACCTGAGATGGATACATAGTAGCAGATGATGTTACCAGCCACTCCAGTACAGAATGTTTTGATACATAGAGTACAAAATGCAGAGGGAGGATGATGCTCCGTTTCAGGGGGAGTGACTGCAGAAGATCTTTGAGTTCGACATGGTATGACAGGATGGATAGCTTCCTTATGGACCGAGACTTTACCAAGCGTAAAGTGGGTTCCAACCTTCAAGGTTGAATGCGGAAGACTGGGATATGTCGATGACCTGACATAATGAACTCATGGTAGATGCAATGATGAAGAATACCAGAATGATGTTTGGGATATAGCACCTAAACTAGAAAGCAAGAGTGTGGTATCTTCCAAGTGGATTTGTTGTTGATGGAAGTCTTGAAAAATACAAGTTTTGTGGCTAGAGGATTCTCTCAGAGAGAGGGAATTGATTATGAAGAGACATTTGCTCCAGGGGCAGGGTACACTTCCATTAGAGCCATCATGGTACTTGCTTCCATGATGAAGTGGGATATACACTAGATGGATGTAAAGACGACCTTCCTTAATGCTACTGATTGAGGAAGAGGTTTACATCGAACAACCACAAGGATTGACGTTGAAAAACAGAGTGGCTCATGTATGTAAGTTGAAAAAGACTCTGTATGGACTGAAGTAAGCTCATAGAGATTGGTATGGAAGAATAGATAGTTTCTTGGCAAGCATGGGCTTTACCAATAGAAAAGTTGATCCTAACCTTTACCTTAAGGTTATGAATGATGAACCTGTCATACTATTGTTGTATGAGGATGATCTATTTCTGACGGGAAATGAGAAACAAATCACAGAAAGCAAGAAGAAGCTAATTGAAGAATTCAAGATGAAAGATTTTGGATTGATGCATTAGAAAATGGTGGGAAAGACAATGCAAAAATAAAAAAAATTGAAAAATTTTGTACTTTGAAAATTTTTGCAAATTTTGAAGTATAAGCGCAATTTTTTCAAGCTTAGATCTAATCGAATGATGGAGTTCTTAAAAGACAAATTATATTTGAATACTTAAAGAAAGATAGATTCCAAATAATAAGCATGACATGACAGATCTATTTCTTAAGTATAATCAACAAGTAACCGGGAAAAAGAGAGAGAGAGTTTGAAGAGATAGATGGAGAAATTCAAGCCCTTACTTGATTCATTGTTGATGGCCTTGGAGTCCCTGCAGCAAATTGAATTAATCTTGTAAAGGTATCAAAGGGAAGAGAAGAGACAACTGAGTTCCAATCCTCCTTTGAATTTGTGACTTGCAAAACTATGCGACAATACTTGCACAACAATTTTAGATCTAGTGTGTATGAAAAGAAGAAATCAAAAGAACCTCAATACAACTGAGTATAGTTGGTTACTTTCCTACCTCTTGAAAACAAAACACAAGTAAAGAAATTAACAACTGTAAATGTTTACCTTATGTGTTTTAGAATAACCTTCTAAGGTAGATCCATCAATAATATTAGCAAATAAAATCAAACTTCTATAATGTCACCTCATAGCACAAGCATTCATTCAGTAGCACACGGTAGACCTCCAAAGTCTTCAACTTTATTCCTTAAAATCTCAGCAGCATTACAATAGGCAGAGGTCCCTTCCATCGCTCTAGAATGAGGAGGAGGGCCTCTTATTTATATAAAAAGAAGAGTAGCTGCCCAACCACGTGAGCATGAGGAAAGAGGGTGCAACCACTAGAGGACTGAAGCTCTGGCAAACTGATAGGCAGTGTAAATGAGGTCCAACTGAGTGCTAGAGTAATGAGAGGGGGTGAGGTGGCCTCATCCCTCCTTGGTTCTATCACCCAGCTAATCAGAAGAGGCCACAGCAAGGAATTCGCCCACATGAGGAAGAGAGGCACAAATCTCAAGGGAGAGTTAATTCAAGCACCCCGATACTGACTCAAATCTGTCTGGTGTTGATTGGAATCTCCTCTGATAGTTTGTGTCGAGCTAGTTAGCCCTTTATTTTATTCAATTTGGTATTTTTTGGAGATATTTTGATTTGCTCCATTTAATAAAATAATGATTATTTTAATTAAATATTCCTCATTTATTGATTTTGAGGAAATATTTAATTGAGAGAAAAATAATTATCCAAAACTTAGGATAAGTGTGTCTAGGGGTTAAATGAGTGTTTTGGCTTAGAAAATAAGTCTTATTTGCCAAAAACCACCCCCAAACCACTTAATTATTACATTTTGAAAAATTTCAATTAAACCATAGGGAAAATGGTTTAATTAATTGAAAATTTTAATTATTTCTCTATAGTCAAAAAATAAAAAATTCGAGGATGTCCGGGAAATGTTTTTTCGGACAATGTTTTAATGCATCCCGAGACCTAGGAAATGACCATAGAACATACCAATAGTGTCTAGTAGGTTCATATTTCAACGTTGGACTCTAATAACCCCCTAAGGCCTAACCGCTAAATTTGGGCATTCCAGCTTTGGAGGTAGTAGGAGAAGAACTCATCGATTATTAGTCGGTTAAAGGCAGAGAAATAATCGACAAGGGAAAAAACTCCTTGGAATACCCTATTTGATTGTTAAGTCTAAGGGAACCGAGCCACTCAAGACCCCCCTACTAGCACACTTTATTACANAACTTTAAAAAAGGCTAGCCAAAATTGGCTAACTGAAACATATTGAACTTCTGAACTCTGGAGATGAACATTCATCATGCTCAATAACTGGCGGCTCAATAGAAAGTTCAACTATTGTACAAAATAGTTGGTAACACCAAGAACCTCTTCCCAGGTTTAGTACTCGGGCAAGCCCTTATCCATGAATTGTGCTCGAGAGCAAGGGGGTTTATTTTAATGATGTAAAAAACAGAAAGAAAGTTTTTCTAATTAAATTCTACCACGAATCTCTTTCCCCTTTTCCAGATACTCAAGAGAGCGTGGGGTAAGTATCTCTTTTATTTTAATAACAAAAATAAAGCATAAACATGAAAACAAAAAAGGAACTAGCTAAAAATCACAAACCACGAAAATGGGGCACCTACGCGGATTGCCCCAGGGGGGATGAGAAGTGGGCTCTGATGAGTCTACTCAAGCCTTTATTACAATCTTACAACATGAAATAAATATGCACTTTGGTTTTATACTTTGGATCCAAAGGCTTACAACTTATGAAAAAATTAATTTTTATGCGAAGGGAAGTTTCGTTTGTCTTCCCTTTCCTTGATTTTGCGAAAATTTGCCAGAGTTTCCTCCTCTTTTATTATAAACTTGCAAAAAACAACCAACAAATATTAATAGAATATGCTGAAAAACACTTTGAGGGTGTTTTGGAAAAACTACCAAAATTTGTCGAAAAAATTCCAAGTAAAAAGCTAAAATGAACTAAGTAAAAGAAACAGAAAAAATGAGCTGAAAGCTATTTTTTCAGGGGCTTTGTTTGTTCCGTAAGGAAAACAAACAAATTTGAGCACTAAGATGCTAGATCTAAAACTTTAAACTCGGAAGTTAATCCTATTAATCAAGACTTTTGATTTTATAATGCAAATAACTTGAAGCAAGAAAAACTTGGTTATGGAGATCTATACTGAAAAATGATTATTCTTTTTCTGCTTTAGCTAGATCTAGAAATGAAAAGTAATTACGATCTGTGTGAGAAATGAACTTTTAACTTTAGATCTGCAATTGCTTTTCAAATAAAGGACAAGATAATTTTTTAAACAATATTGAGAAGGAGAGAGGGGAAGTTTGGAGAACAAGATGATCCTTGAGGCTTTGATTGTTGAGCATCGAGGGAATTTATTTGTAAACAAGAATGTTAGAAATGAGATAGATCAAACAAGATCTTCTCTATATCTAGCTAAGATGACCTGCACTTCACACAACTCAATCAACCAAGATCAAATCCAACAACATATACACTTAGAAATCAATATGAAAATGTTCATAAACAAATGAAAATATTCGATTGCATCTCTAGGCATTCATACTAAATAAATTGAAGCAGTAAACAAACAACTTAATTCACCTTGCATAATTGATACCAATTCTTCAAGCAAGCTAGATTTGGTACTTAGAAGCAAGATGGATCCAACATATATTATCTCCACAAAGCACAATGATAATACATCCACTCAACAAAGCACCACACAAATAGACCTCCAAAGTCTCCTTTATTTCTTAGATACACAAATGTTACAATAGGCCATCTCTTCCCAGTACATTCCAAGTAGTTTGAATGAGGAGAACAAAGCTTTATTTATAGCAAAAGCAGGCCTAGGGGGGCACCATCAACACTGAAGATCAAGTTCAGTTGAGCTTGAGTAATCTGAGGGATTGGTGGGGTGATTCTTCGTTTAACTGGAGTGTTAGCATGGAGGAGGCACCACCTCAAATGAGGTAGGCGACCTCACTCCACCTACCAAGGCCAACTCACCAAATCGCATGTGCTTCATCTACCTCACGCGAGTGCTCCCACCAACCTCATGTGAGTGCTTTCACCAATAACATGCACCTCCATTTATCGAAAGTTTGATGTATGGTATAACCACTTTAAAACATATCCAAAGTTTTAAATGCAATACATGCATGATGAGGGGTCCACTCTTACATGCTAGCGCATTCCTCAAACTATGCTTGCGATTTCCTTGAAGTTTGATGTCACCCCCCATTTTAAAACATTCGTTGCCTCAAATTATAACCAAACTTTGAGTGCCTTTAAATGGATGGGGGTCGTATGACATGGGGGCTACACATCATCTCTTTTCCCATTTTAAAAAAAAATGAATTTTGACTTATTTAATTTTTTACCTTGGTGCAGATTGATGCACTTTTAGCATTTAAGTGTCGATTTGATGCTCTGTTAGCCAAAAAATACCTTAAGTGACTCTTTGATCACTCGAAATGTATGAAAAGTGGGTATCGGGGTAAAAAGGATGCTCTGAGTGTCAATATGAGCATCCCCACACCAAATTCTACCTCTGGATCAAGTTTTTATTACATTTTGAAGTTTTTTAATTACATCATTAAAAATGGCTTAAAAACGAAAAAAATTATTTTGCTCGGAATCCGACGAAACTCTAGGGTGACCTAGTAAATATCCATACGACTCAAAACTGATGCTTAGCACGCTCATATACATTGACACATGAACTTTAATAACCTCCTAAGGCCTACCCGCTAGGACGACAATTCCACCTTTGGAGGAGTGGTGAAAATCTCAAAAATTATACATTGCTTATTTAGAATTGCATAATTGACAATGGAAAAAATACCTTTCAATGATCGGATTGACGTTTAATTCTTAAGAAGCCAAGTCCTTTAAAAAAAAGGTCATGCTAGTACATTTATTACAACTTCCCCAAAGGGGTATGAACATGCGGTGCAAAAAAAATAAAAGGCCATGAAGGCCTGAATGGACTTCTGAACTCTGAGTTTGAACAAGTATTTTGTTCATCTTTGGTAGCTCACTGAAAGTCCAACTAGATGCAACCTAGTCGGTAACACCTACATGCAATCAAAGATTGAGATAGGTTGATCCCTATTGAATGGTGGAACATGTATTGCTCCTCTACAACATATATGCATAAATTGGCGATGAGGGTGCCTTCATAGGTTGTTAACACTTCTTCTGCAACGAGGTGTTGGGGCACCTACAACTTCATCCACAATGTGAAGAGAAACAATTTGAATGTAGACCGGGTAGAAAGCTTGGTTTATGTCACTACAACTTGATGTTGTTGTCCCATTATTGTGATGCGGCTAAGAATGATAGAACATATTTGACTTGGGACAAAAAATCAGAGGAGGCTAATTTGGAGGATAGAGCCATAGCATTAGAGTGCTTGGAGGTTGAACTATTGCCTGACTAGGATGGTGATCAAATTCATACAATAGAGATGCCACACCCCCAACCACCAATAGGTTTTCAGATGTAGGAGCTTTGCCTTTATCTTACAACTCTTTGGTAATGAATATGGTGCTCTGTTTCATTTCATGGTTGATGTAATTTGTTAGAGTTTGTTGATTGCAAATATTATATGTTCTCATGTCGAAACATGGAGGTCGATGTTGTTGATGATTGATCATTTGATGACAATGTTATAAGTTATAGCTCCTAGATGATTGATGTTATATGTGTACTAAATGTTTATATCTATGCTTTTGTGTTTTCTATAGCTAATTTGACATTCTACATGTTTTTTATGCATAAAAATATATTAAAATATGTATATATAAAAAATGTTTCCAAAACGGAAGCTTTCTTCGTGCTCCCCGCTCCCAACAGCCTTAGAACCATGTCTAACAGCAAAGATTTGCAAAAATGAGGAGAGGCTACCACATTTCCACTCCCCTGAGTGTGTTTCAAAGCCCAATGAAGGCCCTTCCCGCAATAAGTCATTTGGCATCTCAACTCAAAGCTAGTAGACTTGACCTCCTATAAAAAACAACATTAGTCCTTGCTTTCTGCTATATATCCCTGACAAACATCTTCCGACTTGGGATAGTCATCCCTTTGACAATCCATGACACAAGAGAGAGCTTCATTTAGGGATTAACCCCATACTCAGCTTGTTATCACTAAAAGATGCACCTTGACTGCATAAGGAGCATGGCTAGTGAATCTTTAAAATTGCTTTAATGTGTAACTGAGTTGATAGAGTGATGGAGGTATAATAGTACAAAGATCAGGCTGGGTTTAAAGATCAAACAGCAGGAGATGTATCATTGTAAAATACAGTAATAGGAAAGACTATGAGCATGAATTTATAAAGAATGAATATGGTTTTGCAATAGGACATTTAAAGGTAATTGCACATCATTATAAGAATCTTGTAATGGATTATCAAGACCACACACAAGATAAAATCATAACTAGATACAATTCATGTATAAAAGCAAAACAGGCTCATGATTATAATCATTTCAAAGCAGCCATCCTACATAAAGAGAAACAGAGTGCATACATGCCCTGCTAATACCATCTTAGCCCTTGGCTAGAACTCCCCCCTCCCTATTACAAAAAATGATGAAATATATAAAATTTACATGATATGAGCAGTAAGAGATTTTTAGGGAACAAACACGATCATTATCTAAAAATAACATAAATTTAAATTGTATGCCTTCAATATCTGGAGTTCGTTCTGATTTTCTGCCTGAATACTTGGATCTTCATTCATTTGTATTCCTAAAAGCTCGAATCACTTGCAAGGTGTGGGCAAATAAGAATGAAAGTAAGAAAGATACAAGCTGGCACGATTTTGCAAGAATGGCATAGCCAAATCACTTGCAAGGTGTGGGCAAAAATAAAGAAGAAAAGAAAAACAAAATGAAACTCTAACTAATCTAAAACCCACTCCAATCAACAATTGCTTATGCAAAGGTGGGAAAGCCCAAATTCTTTTGCTAACAATGGATGACAAATAAATAAGACTTGATTTAATTGAAAATGCAAAGCAAGAAATCAAGTCCAAGAGACTCTCTTGGACTTGTTACAAAGGCTGAAATTTCAGCATAAAGAAAGAGGTAAAAGGAGTGAGAAAAACCGTGTTTTTTCCCTTTCTTGAGATGTCCTTGAATCTCTTCCTTTGGGGTGGCCTTAAAACTCTTCTATGGTTGAAATTTGACAGAGTTTTGCCTTGTTTTGTCACTAACCTGCTAAAACCTGCAAATAGAAAGTGATAAAATGCAGTGTTCCATGGGGACTCGCCCCCCAGGGTCGGGGACGCGCCCCCCTCGCTCCCTGCGCCCCGGGGGCTCGGGGGCTTCTGGGGAAACGTTTCCCAGCGTCCCCAAAATTAGGAAACTCACGGAAACGCACAAGGGGGCGCGTCCCCTGTTTTGCAGCGCGCTCCGGTGAAGGGGGGCTCCTAGACGCCCTCCCGCCCCCATGCCCCCCCGCCCCCTTTTGAAACTGGGGGGCTTCCAGACGCCCCCTCCTGAAACTGGGGGGCTCCCAGACGTCCCCCCTCTTTTAGTAGTTTACATGGGATGAATCATTGAACTTTTATTGCTGGGATTTAATAATTTATAATATTATTTTTTATTAAGACTTGGACGCCCCCCCGCCCCCTCGCCCCCCCTAAATTTCGCTAAAATTTGGGGGTGGTCTCCACACGTCCCCAATGTGCGTTTCCCCGCTCCCGCGCCCCCGCGTCCCGGAAACTTGGGGGAACATTGATAAAATGTGCCCAAAATCACTTTGGGGAAGTTAGTATGTTAGTGCAATATATATACAAAATTTATACACAGTTGCCAAATGAATAATTTTGAAAAAACTTGAGTATATAAGAGTTAAAATCAGATTTAAAACACTCAACAAATTAAAATTAAAATGCAGAAATTTGTATGTAAAGAAAGAGAAAGTTGGTCCTTTGTTCTTTAAGAAGTGAAGCAATGGGGCATCCAACCGAGGAATCCCACTTTTCAATCCAAATAACCTGCAACTTATAAGATTTTCACTACACAACTACTAGAAGATGAGAATCAAATAATGAGCAAAGAAATCATAAACTTCAAACTAGAAAATATATGAACTTCTTTACTACAAGAATGAAAACTCACAAAATTTATAGAATACAAATACCATAAATCTTACCAAAGCAAATTAGTATGCTTCCTTAGCCAATCAAACTTGTGTAGCTCCTTAAGCATGGAAGCAATTGATCAATGGGAACAATGGACACAAGATTCCTCCAAAGATTTTGATTACCAAAGCCAAATGGGTGAAAATTACAATGGCCCAAGCAAGAGCAAGGGCAAGAGAGCAAGAGAAAGAATGAGAGCATGAGCAAGAGAGTCGGTGTGAGTGTGTTTTTGTAACCTAAATGAGGAGGGGAAGCCTCCTTAAATAGGAAAAATGAAAGAGAGAGGCTCTTTGCATGCTAGACAAGTGTCACAAGGGAGAGCGGGGGGCCCAAGAGAGGGGGTCGAATTTACTCAAGGAGGGCAAAACCCAGGTTTGAGATCTCAAATATGGGGAGAGAAACCCCCAATTTAATGCTTCCAACCTTATTGATATGTCAAATGGGGAGGAAACCACCATAGTGGGGCGCTTTCCATTGACTTTAACTCATCTAACCAGTCAAAGAGAGAAGGGGGCACCCCCCTAGATTCGACAACTCAAAACTTGTTACATGCTTGCTTGGGGGGCTCCCTTTGGGTCTTAAAATTGTCATAGGAGCATAATATAAACATTAGAATCTTTACATGGCCACCCCAAGTGACTATTGTCACTTTTCCAAAATTTGGCTCTCTAATTAAATGCCCAATTTCCTGATTTCCATGACTGACAAGGGCAAAAGTGACCAAAACCATAGTAATACTTGTCCGAATGACTTCAAACTTGGCCCAAGGGTGTAGAGGGTCTCATGCCATTTGTATTGACTACCCATACCTTTATACAAAATTAAAAAGGACTAAGTAACCCTCTTTTACATTACAACAAGTTGTCTTGAGTGACAATTTTTAATGACCAAAAATTAAAAAAACCTATGTAAAATTTAATGAAATTCTACAAGACTCTGGATAATGTCTAGCATGGTAATATAGAACATTCATAGGCCTCAATCACCCCATGGACTCGATCACTAGAACACCTTTCACCACTTTGGAGGTAATTTTGAGTGAAAAACTCTAATAATTAAAATCTCTAAAAAGAAATTTTAATTATCCAAGTGAAAAAACACTCGATGAAATGACTTCCCTAATGACTAAGTCTTAGGCGATTAAGTTACAAAAAATTAGAACTTCATGTTGACATATCCTTACAAAATCCTCCGCAGGGGTGTGGAAATTTCATAGAGAGAACAAGAGAAGAAGAGCTGCCTCGCTTGATATAATCATTAAGTACTTCATTCTTATCTTCAAGGTACATCCAACATATGCATGGTACATCGTTGCCCACCTAGTTGGTTTTGGTGGTCAACATATTGGAGCGTTGTGTTCCCCATGTCTGAGCATTTTTTATTGTTGAGTTCATTATTTTGTACATGGATTCCTGAACTCAGAATGATTTTTGGCAAATTTTGATGTTCTGATTTTGTTCTCAAGGTGAAAATTTTAATGTCTGAATACAATCTATTCCCATTTTTTTGGGAGAGAGTTGTTATGTGCTGTCCTACACTCGTTCTCTTATAAAGGTCAAGGATGGCTTATAAGTCTATCTTTCTCAGGAACCTTTATTAAGCACAATGAATTTTGATGCTAAATTAATTCTATATGAGGGTGCTGCAGATTACTTGTGCAATGTCCGACATGGATGTTCTGTGAAATTTGGGAACCATATACTTAAAGAAATGTAGTTGCTCAAAATCTCTCATAATAGTTGTAGAAGTTCTGTTGGAACTTGGAGAATCCTCTGATTTTTTTTCCATTCTATTTTTGTAGGTAACTGCAGCTCTTGCACATGCTGGCCTTGAATCTTCCAACTTGATTGTAGGGATTGACTTCACAAAGAGCAATGAATGGACAGGTAGGTTCTATGACCCTGGATCCTGAAGTTTTTTGTCATAATTTCTGTTAAAATTTAAAATTTTAAGACAGCCAATCTACCTTTATCCCAATGTAGTCTACCATGCTTATTTGGGAACATGAACTGTTAGTAGCTTTTTGTAAACACATCATATGTACTGAATACATAATTTATGTTTTTTTCTCAGTTTAAGTTGGTTGTTCTACAGGCTTTTTGGTCTCCAATCCAATTGAAATCAAATTTACCACTTCAAAATTTTGTTATCGATTTTAGGTGCAAAGTCTTTTGACCGCCGAAGCTTGCATCACATTGGAGACAGTCCAAACCCTTATGAACAAGCAATCTCGATAATTGGGCGGACCTTGTCTGCTTTCGACGAGGACAACTTGATCCCTTGTTTTGGTTTTGGGGATGGCAAGTTTTGGTCTCTCTTTTGATTGAAATCCTTGTTCCAATTTTGATGAACTTTTTCTTCTTACATTGTTAATGTGAATTCCCTACATATGTAGCAATGTGGTTGTTAATAATGCGTTCTTGTCTTGTCACACAGTTTCAACACATGATCAAAATGTGTTTAGTTTCTATCCGGATAATAGGCTATGCAATGGATTTGAAGAAGCATTGAGACACTATAGGGAGATGGTTCCACATCTTCGACTGGCTGGTTGATGAAACTTTGACTTGCCACCTGAATATATAAAGATTGAGTGTTTTTTAGTACATCGAAGCTTTGAGCTGGGAAAGAATGTCTGTTTGAATTGTTTAAAATTTAGTTGATATGTGTATGTATATATATGGTATCTATCTCATGTTTTCTTATGTATTTATTGTATGTTCTTTTCTTCTTAGGGCCAACATCTTTTGCCCCAATCATTGAAGCGGGAATCCGTATTGTGGAACAGAGCGGTGGGCAGTACCACGTTCTCTTGATAATTGCAGATGGACAGGTTATAAATCTTCTTTATATAGATTGTTTATCAAGAACTGGTAGTTTAGTTGAAGGGAATGTTTTGTCTGTTGTCTCTTTATTAAAATCTTTTAGCATTTTTAAAATAATATAATATATACCTTACAGTGTGGGTGTTCTTATTGTTGTAGGCATTGCTTTTACATTTGTGCAGTGAGCATGGCTTTCCTGAATTACTACCACGGCCTTTATTGTACAACGTTTTTGTCGTCATTTTGAAACTTAATGAGAATATTCTAAGTTCTCTTAGGCACATGCTTTTGTAGTCGTTATTACTGTTTTACTGTTTTGGTTCTGATCCCAAAGTTTTGTGATTGGCCTTTGTTTATGTTGTAAAGTTTTCCATTTCATCCCTGTTTTGGATCTAGACAAACTGAGTATCTTCAAGCTCTCTTAGGTACAAGCTTTCTCTGATATTTACAGCATATACATTGAGCATGGTTGTTCTTAACTTCTTATTGTTTGTAGACATTGTTGTTACATTTGTGAATTGACTGTGTTTTTCCTTGATTATGATCATGACCATTCCTTATGCTGTGAAGTCTTTGTCCTTGTTTTGGATGTAGACAAAAATTAGAATCTTTTCCTCTTAGGCACAAGTTTTCTGTACATGATTTCACTATAATATGGCTGATAATATCGTGAAGGTAACAAGAAGCGTTGACACTGAAAATGGACAACTGAGTACACAAGAACAGAATACAGTCAATGCAATAGTGGAAGCCAGGTAATCATATTAATACAGTAGTGCAGCATCATTTTTAGTTATGAAGTCCACAATATTTTAATATTGAATATATCACTTTTCTTGCAGTGAGTATCCACTATCAATTGTATTAGTTGGAGTTGGAGATGGGCCTTGGGATATGATGCGGCAGTTTGATGATAATATTCCAGCTCGAGCATTCGACAACTTCCAGGTTTTCTATCCATCTGCTCTGCTTTTTAAATGAAAATGGGGAGAAATGACATGGCTTAAAAGTTAATTTGTACTATTGTAATTTTATTCTGTCTAAAATGTTTTGATTTTGGTTTGCAGTTTGTTAACTTTACAGAGATTATGTCGAAGAATGTCCCTCAATCTAGAAAGGACACTGAGTTTGCTCTTGCATCACTGATGGAAATACCTTCTCAGTACAAGGCCACCCTGGAACTTCAAATACTAGGGTAGTTTGGATTTTCTTTACCTTATTTTCACCACCTAACATTAGAATAGCAAGACTTTTCAGATGGAATATGCTGAGTCAATATTTTTCTTATTTTCTGATTCCAAAATAAGGGTAGTTCTTGCTGTTTGATCTTTATAAGCATTTATTGGAGTATCTCTGACAACTCCCACTATAATCTTTTTATTAAGTCAAGAAAGGTTGGATGTTTTTTCAAATAAGACACTAATTTCCCTGGTTCAGAAGAACATGAAAATAGAAGATCTATGGCGATCTCTTCATCAAACCCTAATCCAATCATATAGAAACCCTTCAGATTTATCACATCATTTATCAAGATGTGTGCCCATCAGCAAAAAAGACAAATACTTAAAAAAAAACAATACTTCAAGTGTAGCCAAATATCACAAGAGAGAGAGAGAGTGATTTATAGAAGTGCTTTTAGGCATTTATCGCACTTGACCTAATGAAATGAATATGTTTTGCAAATTAAAAGTGCACGAGTATTTATACACATCCTTCTAGGGTTGGGGCTCTAAACCCAAGAAGGCGACTAGGACAACCTAATCATAAATAATAAGGTGGGTAACTTACCCATATGTAGGCTCATTAAGGCCCACAATACATCAAGAAGTGGGTCGGTATGTGGCCTTAAGTGATGATTACCCATACCCTCAACACCCACCCTTAAGTTGTAACCAAAAAGAAGTGAGAGGGTTAATGAATACTCATCTCAATATAGGGTCGGGCCTAAGCACCGAAAGTTTTTCTCAGTTTTCAGCCTGTTACCACCTAAGTTGTACTTAGTGGTTTTTTATCAAGTGAGCCTGGTGAATCGGACAAGGATAACTTGTTTGGACTTCAAAAGACCTGTGGAAGTACTTCTGGGAAGTGCTTGTTGTACTATATCACATGTTCATACCCCATGGGGGAGTTGTAATAAATGTTCTAGCATGATAGTGTTTGTAAAAGACCCGGTCTCTTAGACTTTATTTGTCAATCCGATCAGCCCAAGGTGTTTTTTCCCTTGGTTATTATTGGTTGTTGAATAAACGACTGATAATTTCTGAGTTTTTCACTCCATACCTCCAAAGTTGGGGTGGTCGGCTTGGCATTTAGGCCTATTGAGGTTATTAGAGTCTATGTGTCAATGTATAAGCTGCTAGACATCATGGTCGAGTCATATGAACATGTCTAAGTCCCCCTAGGTTTTTTCAAATTTTCAATTTTTTTAATTTTCAGTGTTTTTTATTAAAATTTAATTTTTCCAAAACTTAGGCTATTTTTTAATAGTTTAATTGGAAAAATTGATTTTGTAATAAAAGTGGGCCAAATAATTGGTTTCAGTCATATAGGTGCTCATTTTCAAGCTAAGAGCACCATGTAAACCTAGGGACCCACTATTTCCTAGTTTTGAGTGATTTTCCATCACTCAGGTCAGAAAGCCCCAAAAATCAATTATTGATTATTTTAATTAATAAATTGATGAATAATGGAGCAAATCCAAAATCATAAATCAGTGGATTCTCAGCCGATTTGATTGAAATCAGTCAGATCTGAAGCAGATTGACTGGATCTGACAAATCCTTGACTGAAGGAGGTGATCAAATCAGATCCAGAGTTGATCTTTAGCTGTCTTCATGGGGAATTGCGCCCTCTCTCTCTCCTCCACACGTGTGGACTCTCCTGGATGCTCTGTGGACTGATGTTTTGGTGTATGGGTTGATGTGTCAGCTCAATCAAGCCCTCGGTTGACAAGTAGGCTCAGTTCAGCTTCAGTTTTGCATTGATGAACTCTCCATCAGTTGATTTCACTTGATTCCATGAGGAATTGCGCCCCCCCTGGGCTAGATGGCCTGTATTTTGTATATATCCAGGCACAGCCTCCTCTTCCAAGCTAGTGAGAGCTGGACTGAAGGGCTTGCCATTGTAGTACTCTTGTAATCTTTCGATTGTTGAAATAAAGAAGCTTTGGAGGCCAAATGGTGTAATGCTCTCATATGTGTGGATTAAGCATTGTCTTACGGCTATTGATGTTGCCGGCTTTTCTCTCAATTTCTGCATCTGAACCCTGTCTGGCTTGAACGATTCCGCTAAATCAATAGGAGTATAGTTGGGCAAGTAAGGTTACTTGTTTTTCTTATATCTCATAGAATATATGTTAGAAGATCTTGATTATACATGTTTAATAAGTTTATTTGCATGTAATTCTTGTCTCTTTTTCATATATATATTCAGATCTCACGAGGTTTCGTGCAGGATTGTGTGTTTAGCTTTCAGGTAGCAAGGATTGGACGAGCTGTGGATCTAGTTTGACTCCACTACATCCAAAAGTTTTGTGAAGACATTGCCCCTCTGTATTCCATTAAAAAGTTTCCTCTGCAAATCTGCTTCAACAACAAGCACCTTTCTTCCCCTTTCTCTCCTTTAAAAATCTACAAATTTTCTTCAAATTGGTTACTTTTAAGGTTTCTTATTACTCTGATCTATCTCATTAAGAAAAATACACATAGATCTAGTTAGTAAAATCCCTTCCTAAGTCTAGATCTTAGTTTTGTTTTGCACATAAAGTTCAATTTTAAGAGATCTAGCTAAAAATTACCATATTTTTGCAACCATTTTAATGAAAATTAGTAGCTTTCTGTTAAGGTAGTTTCATTTGCTGCATGATAAAATTTAATATTCTGCAATAAAAGTGCATATTTCATTGGCTGCACAAACAGCAAGCCAAGGTCCCAAGGAAAGCTTGCTTTCCTTGGTTCCTTTTTTACCTATTTAGCTAGTTTTAACTTCATCTTTTTTTGAGTTAAGGTAGGCTGATCCAAAGGTACTCTTAAAGTGCTTTTGGGCATATGTTATTCTAACATGCTTGCTAGTTTTTAACAGGTGCAACAAAAAGTAAAGGAAGCTGCTGTTCGAAAATGTCTTCAGGAGCATTCAAATCCCCCGAGGGGTTTCCCATTTGACTGAAACCTTTGATTTTCGCACCTTGTAAACTCTTGATTTCAATCCATATAAGGATCAAGAGGAATTATATCAGTTCTCTGATATTGCAACCACTGTTAATAAAATTATTTTTTGAGTAGGCTCTTTCGAGCCCATTCCCCATCCCCCCTGGGGGGATTTGCGTCGGTGTCCTTTTTGTCGCTTTTTGCTCATTTCTTTTCAAACTAGCATTGATCTAATCTGCAGGGTAGTATAATTTATTTTATTATTAATTTCATATTCCATACTTTATATCTCAAAGTAATCTTAATACTTACCCCACGACTTCTTGATTGACTCGAAAGGGGAAAGAGATTCATGGTAGGACTAATTAGAAAACTAGAATTTCTTTTGATCATTTGTTTTTTAGCTATTTTAAAATTAACCTCTCCTCGATTCCCCGATTGAGATCCACTTGGATTGAAAGAGGTTCCTGGAGGGTTTTCTTTTAAACAAGAACACTCAGTTTAAAACTTACTAAAATTTACAAGACTCCAGTGTGTATGCTCTACACTTGGCTGCGGTTCGTCCGATCAATCAAGCTGCATCAAAAGCATTTGAGTGACTAGTATAATTAGGACTCAATCTCCCAAATTAACAAACCAACAGGTGAAAATCCAACACCTAGATCGAACCATCATGGTGGAAAAATACCCAAAGGAAGCGGGAACTTCTGAAAAGTGACCTCAGGGCGTCGATCTCTGTCACACCCTAACGGGTGCGTTATGAACAATAGCCCCAGAGACTCCATTTCAGCCCACATATTCCTTGCAGGTAGCTGTGAAGGTTTAGTTTTGGACATACTCCAAGTACTCTAGGGTATATCTAGAGTCCCCCCTTTGCCTAGTTTTAATCAACTCACACTTCAAATTTAACTTAAAACATACCAAGAGGCAATCGCAAAACACTCATTCCAAGCACATGCAAGTACATTGTTTCTATTTTTTGACTCCATTCTAAGGCACTGGTTATTTTCTTGTTTTATATATATATTGTGTCTCAGCATTGTGCTTTCGTGTGTTCATCTTTTATATCTTGCCATCTTTGATTATCTATAGTTAAATTGCAAACTCCTAAGTAACTCAGTCAGTTTAACATCACAACACTAGGTAATTATCCTTAGTAACTTAATAGGGTCTACCCCCCTTGGCTTCGTGAGGAGTTGAGCCTAAACGGAGGAGTCAAGAACAAGGTGACAACCTTGACTCGAGACTTGCCCCCAAGGACACACCGAGTGGCTTGAAGATTTTTGCCACGTGACCCAGGTGTGTGAAAGGCGGCAACATAGCCACCGATTTAAATGTCAAAATTTCCAATGTTTAATGTCCAACCCAGATTTAATGAAGGCTAGAAATTCCACAATATTTTTAGACAAATAAAAACACTGCTGAAACTCACTTTTAATGACGGAAAATAAAATAATAAATGCACACCATAAATTTCAGAATCAGAGATTTTTGGTAAACTTGCTTAGGAAAAACCCATAAGGGGAAAACCTGTTAGGAGAGAGAGATTTTTATTTCTTCAGCAAATTATAGAACAGCGAGTACAGTAGAAAAACAACTTATCTCCACTGCATTAAATGCACCCATAATTTCCTCGAAATTTGTGCCAAATGCCTCGAATTCTATGCCAAAATAGAACCTCGTTTTTTGTGCCCACTGCCTCAAAAACTGTGCAGAAATCAGACCGCGATTTCTGTGCAAAAGGTACAGTTCGTACATACTGTATGGACCTCGAAAATCGTGTAGAGTATGGCCTCGATTTCTGTGCCAACTCTCTTGGGATTCGTGCCCAGAAATTCCTTGAAAATCGTGCCCCAAAATCTCTACTGTCCAGTCTCCTCGCGATGCATGCTGTACTAAATCTCTTTGCCTCGAAATCTGCGTTGTCTCAAAAATCGTGCTGCCTGGAAATTCGTGCCTCTTCTCTCTCTTTGCTCTCTCCTTCACTCTCTTCTCAAAAGTAAAATGCATTTTGCCTTTCCTTGCCTTTTTGGTGAAAACCCTAGGGTAAGTGAATGGTCTTATAGTCCAACGGTTGAGATTGGATAAGATGAGTGGATGAGATTAAATGCTCATTAAATCTCATTTAAAATTAATTTCACTCACCTCACTTAAATTTTTCCAAAAAGTGACTTTATTTTCTGGAGTCAAATTATATGCTCCTCTCAAGTCATTTAATGCAAGGGTCACTTTATTTCCCCCTTTTAAGTGACTAAGACAAAAGTCACCTAGGGGAACATTTTCCTAGGTACAAAAATCAACTAGCACAACATCCTTCTTGAAGATGGACAAGAGCCCAGGAAGAGAAAACATTAGATTGGACCATCCCCCCTTAATGCTAAACAAAGGCCATTTGAAATTTGAAGATAAAACCCCCAAAACACCATAATACCAATACCAAGATTGTTCCACAATTGAGAAAATGGGTCTCTAATAGAGATCTGGAAGGAGGAGCCACTAAAGTATGATGCATATAGGATGTCCCATATGGACAAAAATTGTAGTGTGGAAAAATAATGTTCACACAATCAAGTTGAAAATCCTTAAGAGCATAAAATGGGATAGAGCCTGTAGACATGTGACTGAAAATAGTGTTAGTAGCATCATCTGGAAGATTTATGTTGCAAACTATTGCTCCTACAAGTCCATCATTCCTTGGAAGATAAATAATGAAGAATAGGAGATAAGACTCTTTGTATGACATATTTTACTTATAGAAAGTGTTTTAATAAGATTTGGCCATGAGTAAATAGCCCCATAGATTAGGAAAAAGATCCATCCTGAGGCTATTGGGGTTAATGTATCCCCTATATATGTAAATTTTTATAGGTTCGAGTCTTGGTTTTTGGTTTTAATAAATTGCTCGTCTCAGTTTAATGGTCATTTGTCAATGCATTTTCAGATTTGAAATTTATAATAAAAAACACATTGAATCTTTTACTTGCACAGCAGAAACAAGAAATCAAACCACTTAATGACACCAGATATTTTGGGGAATTCCCCTGGAAAAACCCCAAAGGGAAAACCAGTTCAAGATAGAATTTTATTTAAGCCCACAGAGAATTTTCTAGAACATTTATAGCAATAAATCCAGCATTAAATACACAAAACAAACCTCATTTTTCTTGCCAAAAATCACAGAAATAAACTCAGAACCTGTACGGCCTGTGCATGGATATATTAAACACTGTTGTTCCTTGCCTCAATTTGTTTGCTAGATTTGACAGTATGGCCTGCCCACAAAACTCACAAAACTGCTGTATGACTACCTCAATTTTTATGCAAGAACAAGGAACTATACCTGCTGTTCAAAACCCTTATGTGCCCTTCTCACTTGTTGCTGGCTTGAAAATCGTGTTGTATGGAATCAGTTGTCAGTACAATAAATGCTGTACGACTGTCTTGATTTGCGTTCCTTCCTTGCTATAACTTTCTCCTTCTCATCTCTTCAACTCTTGCACTCTCTTCTCATTAAAAGAATAATAATGAATATGATTGTGTATTTTCCCTAGATTTCCTTTCTTTTTGTCTCTTTATGAGGAAGTTATATGGGAGTTATTTAGATGTGATGGCTGAGATTAAATTTTTAGCCATTTAAGATCTACTGTTGTGAAAAAATATCTCATTATCACAACTTAAATAACTTTTTTCCTTATAAATCAAAAGGTCCCTTTAACTTTATAAATATGAAGTTAATGTCTAGAGAGGCCTCTTTATGTCCCCACATGCTAAGACACCAAGCTTATGTAGAAGACCTTCCAAGCTATAAACTCAACACTCCCTCTTACCAAGGAAGAGCTTCTTCACCACCCCCAACTTATCTCTGAATTTAATAAACTTTGTTTCGTCAAAGGTTTTGTGAGGATGTCCGCAACCTGCTCATCTGTAGGAGTATACTGAAGCTGCACTGCCCTCTCTGAACATAATCTCGGATGAAGTGGTACCTGATCTCAATGTGTTTCGATTGGTCGTGAAACATTGTATTCTTCGAGAGTTTGATATAACTCTGTTTGTTGCAATGGATCATGGTTGAATACAATTGTTGACCAAATAACCCAACAAGCATCTTGTGAAGCCAAATGGCCTCACAACCTACCAAATTGGCAGCCTTATACTTTGCTTCGGCGGAACTCAATGCAACTGAATTTAGCTTCTTCTTGAACCACAACACTGCCACCGAGCCCAAACTAATGCAACACCTTGAAGTGCTGTCCCTGTCAACTGCACTGCCTACCCAATCCGAGTCACTTAAACCAACCAGTTTGATTCCATCCCCCTAGACATAACTCAACCCAAAATCTACAGTGCCATGCAAGTAACGAAGAACATGTTTTGTTGCTACCCATTGCACTCTCCTAGGTTGAACTATAAATTGAATGAGAGTGCTCACAACAAAACAAATATCTAGTCGAGTGTTGACTAGATATATAAAGGATCATTTTAGCTGACGATATAAGGTGGGATCTACCAACTTGGACTCGGAAGCATTCAACTTCTTCCAGTTGGTTATCATCGATGTCGAGTCTTGACATAGGCCTGCAATCCTCCATCTGAAATCTCTTCTGAATGTTGACTGCATACTTTCCCTGTCCCAGAAAAATATGCCTTGGTTCCTACAAAACCTCCAATCCCAAAAATTAATGCATCGACCCAATATCCTTCATCTCGAACTTTGAAGCAAGATCTCGTTTGCACTCCCTAACGAGCTTCCCTAACCTCGTGAGAAAGAGATCATCCACATACAAGGTAAGAATGAGTGGATCCTCTCCGACCAGGATGTAGTATAGTTGGGATCTGCTTCACTTATCACAAAGCCCAACTATAGCAAATAACTGTCAATCCTCGAGTACTAAGCTTGTGGAGCTCACTTTAGTCCGTACAAGGATTTCTTTAGCTTACACACATGAATCTCTCTCCCATGCAGCTCATAGCCCAGTGTATATGTATACTCTCTTCACATCCATCTAATTTATGCTCCAACCCATCTCTGTTGCAATGGATATGATTTCCTTGATAAAAGTGTATCTCACAACTGGTGCGAAGGTCTCATTATAGTCAATTCCCTCTACCTGTGAGAATCCTCAACCCACAAACCAAGTCTTGTATATCTCAATGTTGCCATCTGCAACATGCTTGATTTTATAGAGCCACTTGGAATTAACCATTGACTTCCCCTCAGGTCTCGATACAACCTCCCAAACATCGTTCTTCATAATGGAATTGTATTCTTCCACCATGGCATCTTTCCAAGCTTGATGGTCTACTGCCTCCTCAAAAGTGGAAGGTTCAGACTCTCGAATACAACTCATCAATTCCATATAACTGCAAAATCTCTCAGGTTTGTTACTCTCGTTGATAGTCCTCTTAGGACTTTCCACATGCTCTTGTGCATCCTTGAAGGTCGTACAAATCCATGTTGGCTTTCTCTTCCCTGAAGTTGCCTCCTATGCAGCAGACCTCTCCTGCTTATCCCTCTCATCTGAAGACTATGTATCTGAAGACTAAGTACTAGTGGCCTGTGATGTGATAACTTGAGACCGTAATTGTCGAAACTTGTGAATCTGAACTTTGTGACCGTGTAACTTGTGGTGTGCTAACTTGAACCTGAGGAGCTTGCTTCCCCTTCTCTGTTGTAGGTGACAAGTGAGAGTTCCTTAAGGATCTATTCTCTTCAAACTTCACATCCCTCCTCACCACTGTTTTCTTTAAGCCAAGAATGTATATACGGTAAGCCTTTGAAGTCTCGCTATACCCAACAAATATTTCCTTTTATGATGTGGGCCCTAGCTTTGTCCTCTTCTCTGAAAGGACATGTGAATAAGACAAGTACCCAAAAATGTGTAAATGCCAAACCTCAGGGTTCTTCCCTATAAAGGTGTCCCCAGGAATTTTCTTTCCCAATGCCTTGTGAGGACTCTTGTTTTAGATGTAAACAATTGTGTTGCATGCCTTAACCCAAAGAAACATCGATAGGTCCTAATCATGTAACATGGATTCTGTTGCTCCAATAATGGCCCCATTCTTTCTCTCTGCAACCCCATTCTACTGTGGGTTGTATGGAACTGTCAACTCTCTTTTGATTCCCTCATGTATACAAAATTTCTTGAAGTCATTGGAGGTATACTCACCCTCATTGTTTGACCTCAACACCTTGATTCTCCTTCCTGTCTGGTTCTCTACAAGAGTTTAAAACTCTTGAAATTGGCTGAAGACCTGACTCTTGGTCTTCATGAAGTAAATCTAGGTCTTCCTGGAGAATTCATCTATAAAGGTATCATAATACTCAAATCCACTCAAAGATATCGTTGACATCAACCCACATACATCTGAATGTACCAAATCTAGAATCCCCATTGCTATGCTATCACTACTCGGAAATATAGTCATGGTGTACTTCCTGAGTGCACACCGTTTGCATAGATCTTGATGCTTTGCACTGAAATTTGGCAATCCAGTAACAATCTCTCTCAGCACCTGAAGAGCTCCATAGTGCAATTGAGCCATCCTCCTATGCCATAAGTCAAATAAGTCATTGATGTTGTTGTTGTATATCAAGGCCTGTGCTCGCTGAAACATAAGCCTATATAGTTTCCATGGTCTAATCCCAATCACCTTTGTTGTTGTGACAATGGATCCCTTAGGATGAATATGTACATGTCCATCTCGGAAAATGACCTCGTACCCCCTATCCTCTATAGCGGAAACTGACATCAGACTCTTCATCAACCCCAGAACATAAATACATCCCTCACTACCATGGGCTGTTGAAACTCCCTCTGAAAGGAAACTGTCCCACGACCAACTGCCTTGACCTTGGAATCATCTTCAAGCTCAACATCAAGATCCACATCACTCTCTATAAGATCTGTAAAGTGCTCATGCACACTTGTCATTTGCATGGAGGCTCCACTATCTATATACCAAACATTGGTAGAAGCTACACTCGAGGAAAGACATACCAACAAAGAGAACTCTCTCTCAAATCTAACAGTAAACTCATCTAAGTTGCAGGAAACATCCACCTAGGTGTCATACTAGTACCTGAAATCCAAGGAAACGCCGAAACGGGTACGAAACTTCACCGAAACGCTGCTGACCGTATCGTACGGCGTTTCGCGAGTGTGAAACGCCGTACAATACGGTCGGCGGCATTTCGGCGAAGTTTCGGCCTGTACGGACGCGTTTCGCGAAGTGTTTCTCGCCTGTATGGGCTCGTACAAGCTGGAAAGAGGGCTGTCAGTCCCTTAGTTTTCCTAAAACATTTAATTTTTTGATTTTTTAATAGACATGATCAATCTAATTAGAAATAACTTAATTTTTTTTTTGTTTAGAAAAAAGAAACATCTAGAGAAACTTACCTAATTTCTTCCTTTAAAAGGACGACCGGTACAGTCATTCTCCACACATTCATTACAGTTTGCAAGACCGCTTCCTTAGCAAGCACTGATATTTTGGTTTGGAGCAATTTGGAGGGCGTGGGCAGCAAGCAGAAAAGGACGTGGGCAGTAAGAAGAAGAAGGGCAGCAAGGAGAAAAGGACGTGGGCAGGAAGAAGAAGAAGGGTAGTAAGCAGGAGGGCAACAAGAAGGAGGAGGGCGTGGGCATGCCATTACTTGGTGAGCAACCATGTTTGATATTCAGAGATTTTTTTTGACTGTATGGTATTTTAATTTTTTTCATCATTCATGCATTCTGCAAGTGTGGGCATGTTTTTTAATTGTTTCTAGCATTTGCAGGAAGCAACATCAATGGCTTCTCAAACTGGCATTTCCTCTGCTCCTACAGCCCCTCAACCAACAAGGCAGCAGGAATACTATCCTCTTTGGAGGCATGTTACCAAGCTTAAGCAAATGGGTGGCGGTGGGGGTTCATGGGAATGGAGGTGCAATTTATGTAAGAATGAGAAGACCTTCAAGGGCTCTTACACAGCAGTCAAGGCACATATTTTGCATGAAGGAGTGAAGGGTGTTGAAGGTTGTGCATTTACCAAAAATCCAGAGGTTAGGGCTTCATTCAAGAGAGAGCATGATGATGCTCAAAGGTTGAAGGAACATAGAGCAAAGATTGGGATGGGTGGCACTAACAAGCTACCACCAACAACCTTGGTTATTAGCAATGAGCCAAGGATTGTTCATGAAGCAAGGAAGAGATATCTAAGCCTGCAGGTGCAGCTCAAGATAGCAGATTGTTGAAAATGCTCAACAATCAAGGGAGAGAAGAAGTTGAAACAAGAGTGGCAAGGGCCATATATGCTTGTGGCATCCCATTTAATGTGGTTTGGTCCTCCTATTGGCAGGATTTGGTGAGGGAAGTCAACATAGCCCCTCAAGGTTTCAAGGGGCCAAACTATGAAAAAATCAGAACATTTTTGCTCAAGAAAGAGAGGCTATTGCTTGAGGATGTTCTAAAACCAATTCGTAGCTCATGGAGCAGCACAGGGGTTTCCATTATCTTAGATGGATGGACTGATACAAAGCGGAGGCCATTGATCAATATCATTGCATCATCACCACAAGGAGCAATGTTCTTGAAGGCAGAAGATTGTTCAGGCGAGGTAAAAGATAGTAATTTCACTGCTGAGATTTTAATTTCTGCTACTGAACAAGTAGGGCCAACAAATGTGGTGCAAGTTACCATAGATAATGCACTTGTTTGTAAAGCTACGGGCTTGATTGTTGAGAGTAGATACAATCATATCTTTTGGACTCCTTGCATTGTCCATAATCTAAATTTGATTTTAGAGGAGATTGAGGAAAAAACTCCATGGATTAAGGAGGTAACAGGGCAAGCCAGGGAGATCATAAAATTCATCACCAACCACCACCAGTCTCAAGCAATATATCAAGAATACTCCAAATTGGAGTTGCTTAAAGTTGCTGAGACAAGATATGCCTCGAACTTCATCATGTTGCGCCGCCTTGTTGAGGTCAAACCTGCATTAATGAGTATGGTGGTGGGTGCCACTTGGGCCGAGTGGAGACAGGCAGATTTAGAGAAGGGAAGCATGGTGCCGAGGATGTTGATTGATGAGGATTGGTGGAGCAAGATAGATTTCTTGCTGAAGTTCACCACACCTGCATTTGAGCTTCTTCGGGATGCAGACACAGTCAAACCTTTCTTGGTAGAGATTTATGATGGCATGGATACCATGGTTGAGAAAACCGTGGAAATTATTGCACAAGAGGCCCCCACTCTTCTTTTTGTTGATCTTGATTTTGTTGAGCATGTGAGATCCATCATGGTTACGAGGTGGAATGGCTTTAACACTCCATTGCACACTTTGGCACATGCTCTAAATCCAAGATTTTATGATGAAGATTTGATTGCTCAAAGCAATGGCAAGAGGAGGGCCCCGCATAAGGACAAGGAGGTGGCCAATGGAGTGAAAAAATCCTTCCAGAGGTTGTTTCCAGCTTCTCAACAAACAAATGCGAGGGAGGAATTTGCTTGTTTTGCTGCTGGATTAGAGGAGTTTTCAGATTTATCTTCTTTGGATGAGAGGAGGACCATGAATCCAATTAAATGGTGGACTTGTCATGGGGCAAATGGTGTATATTTGCAAAGCCTTGCCTCTCGTATTCTATCACAAGTGTCAAGCTATTCATCTGCAGAAAGGAATTGGAGCACCTATGGTTTCATTCATTCCGTGAAGCGCAACAGGCTGGGATCCCAAAAGGTTGAAGATCTTGTATATGTGCATTTAGACCTCCGCCTCGTGTCTTGTAGGGGTGCAAAATATGTAAAATGGCCTCATAAAGATTGGGATGTGGATGCAGAATGCCCAGACTTGGATCTCTCTCTTGCTGCGCTTGATGTTGGTGATGATGCAATAGCTAGTGGAACTGGAATTGCCTCTTCTTCCTGTCCTTTACCTAGCTCTGTTGAAAGAGCATCTTGTTCTATTTTTGATGATGAGGATGAGGATCAGTATGGCATATATTAGGAATCTATGTATTGCAGTTCTCTTTAGCTCATGTTTTATTTCAGTTTCAACACATATAGCCTCGTTTATAAAGGCTGATTTTGGATTGTATAACCTTATCTATAAAGGCCAATTTTCGATGTATAGCCTCATCTATAAAGGCTAATTTTGGATTTTGTTGCTTGCATCAAGTAATCAATGATTATCAACATCGTTTTCCTTCTAAATTGTCATTTATGTGTACCATTATTTTTTTCTTGCAAGAAAATGTGTTTTTTTAATATATATATATATATATATATATATATATGTTATATACGGCGTTTCCCCCAACGTTTCCCCCGGTGTTTCCATTTTTGGAGGGTCGCGTTTCCTGCCGTACCCGTTTCGGAAACTTCCAGACGTTTCCCCGTTTTGTGCAACTTAGAAACTCATCTACTTCAACTAGAGTAGCAACCTGATTCTTCTTTTTCTTATTTGGACTTTATCCTGCACAGTGCCCCACCTTATGACATGCAAAGCACTTAACTTTGCTCATGTCCTTTTTATGTTCACCCTTTGACTTAGTTTTGCTTGTTTGACTTTTCTTGGACCTGTTCTTCCCCTTTGTTGAAAGAGCCACATTTTTCTCATCATCATCCCCTTGCTACTATCTCCCTGTATGGAGCTAACTCTGATCTCCTCTTACATAAAGTCATCCCAAATCCTCTCCCAATCAGTAAGATGTTCCCTGGCAACAATATATTGAACAAATGTATTCCATAGTTTTGAAAAATCGTTCAAGGCAATTCTGACTAGTTCTTATCCAACTTTTCTCCAACATGTAGTTGATCACAAATTTGTGTCAAGTTGGTAAGGTATGATGTGTGTTAGGTTTTTATCATTCAAGCTAGCATTATGATCTTAGGATCTTATCTGAGAGAATAACATGCACAGCAATAAAACACAAGAGACAAGAGACACAAAGAATTTTCCTCGGGGAAACCATAAAGGAGAAAACCCCGCAACTTCCTCAGAGATAGAATGAGCACCAATGGCAACAGTAAAACCCGAAAACATAAAGATGATCTCCACAGCTTCTCTCTCTCTCTCTCACTTGAGAGAGCTAATTCTCTCTCACTCATATGCCCCAATGAGTGAGTGTGTGTATGATAAAATAGAGGCTCACTCTTATTTATATTCTTTCGTTCACTTGATGTCCACTCCATCATGTCGGCCTAACTTAACAATTACTTTATTGGAGCCAACATCTCTAGGAGAGTCTAATAACCTTAGTGCCCCAAAATTGTGGGGACTTTGCCCCTCCGATCAATAAGGAGGGTTAACCTTAACACAATGGTGGGGACTATTGCCTCGACTTACAATAACTCTCCTAGGGCCGACTTCTCTAGGATAGTCTAATAACCCTAGGGCCCCACAATTGCAGGGACTTTAACCCTTGATCAATAGGAGGGTTACCCACAATGACTTGTTTACATTATAGAATCTCCCGATGGGAACATCGGGGTATGACATGACTCAATTACATTACAGATACTTCTCAGAATAAACATCGGGGTACAATACATAAGATATACAAGTGAATACATTCCGAAGTTACAAATACATCAACAATACGATTGTATCCATATGACCTGCTCAATTGATAACAAGGCCCAACCCTCTTTTCGGTGAACAACTTGCAACTCTTTTGCAAACCCTTGTGTCAACTTTTTTGGTTTCCCTTCTCAACATCAATGCTCTAATACCATGCAAATTTTTATAGGTTCAAGTTTTGGTTTTTGGGTTCAATAAATTGCTTGCCTCAGTTTAATGCTCATTTATAAATTCATTTTCAGAACTGGAATTTATAATAAAAAATACATTGAATCTTTTACTTCCACAGTGGAAACAAGAAATCAAACCATTCAATGATACAAGATATTTTGGGCAATGCCCCTAGAATAATCCCAAAGGAAAAACCAGTTCAAGAGAGAGAATTTTATGGAAGCCCACAGAGAATTTTCTGGAAGATTTACAACAATAATTGCAACATTAAATGCACAAAATAGACCTCGTTTTTTGTGCCAAAAATGACAAATGAACTCAGAACTTCTATGGCTTGTGTACGGACAAATTAAACGTTGTTGTTCCTTTGCTTGATTTCTTTGCCATATTTCACAGTACGTCTTGACCACAAAACTACTGTACAAGTGCCTCGTTTTTTGTGCAAAAACAAAAAACTGTACCTGCTGCATGGAACCCCTGAAATCTGTGCCCTTCTCACATATGTTGTTGCCTTGAAAATCGTGCTACATGGACTCAGATGTGAGTGCAATAAATGTTGTAGGGATGTCTCGATTTGCATGCCCTCCTTGCTGCAACTTTCAACTTCTTGCCTTCTCTTCAGCTCTTACACTCTCTTCTCATTAAAAGAATAATAATGAATAATGATTATGTCTTTTCCCTAGATTTCCTCTTTGTCTCTTCATGGGGATGCTATATGGGAGTTATTTAGATCTAACGGTTGATATTAACTTTTAGGCCCATTTGATTTATGGTTGTGATATAATATCTCATTATCACAACTTAAGTCACTTTATTCCTCATAAAGCAAAAAGTCACTTTAACTTTATAAATATAAAGATGAGCTTCTTTGACCCCGTGAGAAAGAGATCATACATAAAAGTTAATAATGAGTGGATTCTCTTCAACGAGTATGTAGTATAGGTTGGGATCTGCTTCACTCTTCACAAAGCCCAACTATAGCAAACAAGTGTTAATTCTCGAGTACCAAGCTTGTGGAGCTTGCTTCAGTCCGTACAAGGCTTTCTTTAGCCTACACCACATGAGACTCTCTCTCGTGCACCTTAAAGCCCAATGGCTGCTCAATATACACCTCCTCCTTTATGACACATGAGACTCTCTCCCATGCACCTTAATGCCTAGTGGCTGGTCAATCTACACCTCCTTTAGGAATGCATTCAGAAACGCTGTCTTCACATTCATCTAAAGTATACTCCAATCCATCACTACTGCAATGGATATGATCACGTTGATAGAAGTGTATCTCGTAATTGGTACGAAGGTCTCATCATAGTCAACTCCCTCTACCTGTGACAACCCTCATGCCACAAACCAAGCTTTGAATATCTCAATGCTGCCATCTGCAACATGCTTGATTTTATAGATCCACTTGGAAGTCATCACTGACTTCTCCTTCGATCTTGGTACAACCTCCCAAACATCGTTTTTCATGATGGAATTGTAGTCTTCCACCATGGCATCTCTCAAAACTTAATGGTCTACTACCTCTTCAAAAGTTGAAGGTTCGGTCTCTCGAATACAACTCGTCAACGCCATATAACTCCAAAATCTTATTGGTTCCTTACTCTCCCTGATATTTCTCTTAAGAATTTCCACATGCTCTTGTGCATCCTTCAAGGTCGTATAAAGCAATCTTGGCTTTATCTTCCTTGAACTTGCCTCCTATGGAGCAGACATCTCCTGCTCATCCCTCTCATCTGAAGATTGGTACTTGAAGATTGAGTACTAGTGCCCTGTTAATTGCTAACCTGGCAACCTGCAACTGTCGAAACCTGTGAACTTGAACTCTGTGACCCTGTAATTTGTGGTGTGCTAACTTGAAACTGAGGAACTTGTTGCCCCTTCTCTGTTGTAGGTGACACGTGAGACCTCTTAAAGGCTCTGTCCTCTTCAAACTTCACATCCCTCCTTGCAGCCTTTGAAGTCTCGTTATACCCAACAAATATATCCTTTTCCCTTGTGGGATCTAGCTTCGACCTCTTCTTTGAATGGACATGCGAATAAGTTAGGAACCCAAAAATTTGGAAGTACCCAACCTTAGGCTTTTTCCCTGTAAAAACCTCCTTAGGAGTTTTATTCCCCGGTGCCCTGTGACGACGGTTGTTCTAGATGTAAAAAACTGTGTTGCATGCCTCGTCTCAAAGAAACATCGATAGATCCTAATCATGTAACATGGATTTTGTTGCTCCAATAATGGCCCTGTTCTTTCTCTCCACAACCCTATTCTGCTGTGGGTTTTATGGAACTGTCAACTCTTTTGATTCCCTCTTGTATACAAAAGTTCTTGAAGTCATTGGAGATATACTCATCCCCATTGTCTGACCTCAACACCTTGGTTTTCCTTCTTGTCTGGTTCTCCACGAGCTTTAAATTCTTGAAATTGACTAAAGACATGAATCTTGGTCTTCATAAAGTAAACCTTGTTAGGATTATTAATCCTCCCTTGACCATACTGTCTATTATATTATTTAGCCTAACTTATGAACTTTAATTAATTAATTGGGTCCACTAGTACCATTGGTCCACTTTTCCTAATGGGGCCACATGTACCAGTCACGAGAGTGTGGGGAACATTGCTAGAGGTTAACTGCCACTTACTGCATGTGCATGCATTAGTTTGGGCACCTCCTAGACCAATCCCTACATTTTAGGACCACTGGGATTCCGACACCAACCTCCATCAGTTAGGTGGAGTTGGAACTAGTTAGCCTCCAGTTACTTTTAGTTAGTTCAAAATCAGTTAGCTAGTGCTAGTTATGCATGGCTAATGCATGGCTGCATGTGGAGTAGGCGCTTTTTCCCACCTACCACACTCAGTTGCATTGAGTTAACTAGTTATTACTGATTGATTGAGTTGGTTGGACATCTGGGAGTTGATCTGTTGGACTCCGATATTGATTGAGACACCATGAGTTAGATGGTCAGTTAGACACAGTCAGATCCAGTGGATAGATTCGAATTGCTACCTAATGCATTCGAATTCTTTTCCTATATAAACTATTGTAACACCGAATTTTATTATTCTGAATGATATTGTAAATTCGTGAGCAATACTCATTCGTTTCCTGTGTGGTTTGTTTTGTTCAGTTTGTATCTTCATTCTCCATTTACTGCAATCATAATTCTGAACTATCTGCTTGAAGATCTAAATGGCATTCAAATGCTAATAAATCTAGGTCTTCTTAGAGAATTCATCCAGGTAACATAATACTCAAATCCACTCAAAGATAGTACTAACATTGACCCACATACATCCAAACGTACCAAATCTAGAATCCCCACTGCTTTGCTATCATTGCTCGGAAATGCAGTCTTGGTGTACTTCTTGAGTGCACATTCTTGCACACATCCTAAAGCTCTGTACTAAACTATGGCATTCTAGTAACAATCTCTCTCAGCACTGTTATCACATATACATTTGCAGCTAGGCTACCATGATGCAGCATACATACTTATCTCTTGTTCCATTTCGAGCTACTTTTCACATGGGGTATTAGCATGGATCTTTACAGCTTCATCCATTCTAGAGCCTTGTTCATCAGATTTTACTTGCCAGCACTAAGATTCAGGAGTCCATTGAGATGCTTTCGGTGATGACCTAGTTCATTTCAGCAGAGCAGTAGATCATAGTTGGTACACACAGTACAGAGGGACCCTATCAGTTGGAGATAGGTATATATGGTGAGATCAGGTATATGCTTCTTTGGTTTAGTGTTGCTCTATGATGTATTTCAAACACCTATCCTTGTCATGTTAGGATGATTATGGTGACCTATGCTTATATTGTACTAATGCTTGAACTTGTGCCATGACTAATCAAAGACCTTGTAAAGACTATTGCTCATGCCATGCTTGTACAAATAGTAAACCTTAGTGCTAGGTTGGTCTCATGTGTCACTTGTCTCCGTCCATTCAGTTCATCCATCTTGAAATTCATCCTATGACTTAGATTGGTTAAGATTTGTGAGATTGAAGAATTTTTCCCCATCTTGACCCCTGCACATGATAGACTCCATGTTGTTGTATCTTTGGCTATGAAGTATGTGGCCTGGCCAGTGTTGAAATATTGTAACTTCAAAGGATATTTTAAATGTATTTTACTGATGTACCCTAAGGAAGATGTTATTATTCCTCCATCGGGATGTTACTATTGTGATTGGTCATCATAGAATATTGAGGTAAAGCCTCCATTGTAAGTTGGGTCATTAGTACCCTAATGAATATAATAAAATATTGTTTTGTGATTCCCTAGGTGAAGTTGGCCAAACAGTTTAGTGGGGCTGACTTGATTAGGGTAAAAGTTAGTTGACAAAACGAGTATAAATAGAGTGGTTGTGCTTCTCATTTGAACACAGACAGACTCACTTATGTAGTGCATAGGAGAGAGAGAGAGAGAGAGAGAGAGAGAGAGAGAGAGACATACCAACAAGGAGGTGGAATACTTGTTTTGGGGTTTTATCTTATACATCTTATACAGAGGAATTTTTGTTGTGTTTTCTTCCCCTTGAGGGTTTCCCAGGATAAATTTGTGTCTATCTTGTGATTGTGTTTCTTTCAGTGATTCTGTATATGCTACTGTTGTGAATTTGGATTAAACACTAATGATATCTAGGCTAGCATATGAAATCTTAACATGGTATCAGATCTATCCTGAATAGAACAACTTTCAGAAGGTGAAACTCTCTCTCCTCTCCCTCTGAAAGAAATTAGGGTTTCTGCAAAAGTTGGAATTTTGAAGATTTGCTTGCATAGAAAGTTGTGCCTCTCTAGAGCGCTCTATTGAGCCCAGGATCGAAGTTTTTGGGTGGTTGAATCTTTGAGAAAGCCAAACCCTAGTTTGTCCCTGAACCAGAAAACTACAGAAAACTAGAACCAGAAATTTTGCAGAAATTGGAACCTCGCAAGTAATATTTGAAGGGTGAAGATTTGGGATCTCTAGAAGCCAAGTGGACCAACCAACTCGCCTTAGTCAAGCGCATCTCCTGGTAAGGTCAACTTTTCATTTTGAGAAATTTCAATTTTTTAGTTACCTACTGGATAGAATGGCCCCAAGCACTAGGCTTGAGGATAAGCTGGAAGGCATTGAAAACTCTGTGCATTGAAGTATAGGATTGGTCTTAGTCTCAGAGAGAATGATCTTGATAAGTATATCAAGGATGAAGTCCCAGAACCAGAAGAAGATGAAGCTAAGAAGAAGCGTCAGAAGGACCTAATCAAGGCAATGAGGATCATTTTTGATTCTATAAAAGATCACTTGATCTCTCAAGTGTCATCTAAAGAGACACCTAAGCAAATGTATGATGCCCTCTCCAGAATGTATGAAGGAAGGAACATCAACGGAAAGATGAATTTGAGAGCTCAACTGAAGAGCACCAAGATGAGTAAAGTAGAAATGGTTCAAGATTACTTTACAAGGGCCTCCTAGTTCAAGGAACAACTAGATGCTATTGGAGACTACCTTGATGAAGATGAACTAGTCATGATTGCTCTCAATGGTCTCACTAGACCTTGGGAATCATTCGTACAGATTATGTGTGCTAGAAAAGAAAGTATGAAGTTTGACATTGTATGGGAAGACTGCATCCAAGAGGAGGCTAGAGTGGCTAACAGAGAAGCTTTACTTAAGGAAGATGATCAAGCTCTAGTTACCCATACTAAGAGAAGAAAACAATCAAACTTGAAGAAGGATAGTCACAAGGAGTATAAACCTCCAAAGGAGTTTCAGAAGAAAAGAGATAACAGTCAGAAAAGAGACTACTCCAAACATCAATGTTACAACTGTTAGAAGATAAGACACATTGCTAGAGAGTGTCCATTGAAGAAGAACACCAACAAAAGACATCATGCTCATCTAGCTGAAGATGAGGATGAAGAAGAAAGACCTCGAAAGAGACAAGCAAAAGAAGAAGATATAGAGGAATATGTACTATTCTCTACACTCTTTGGGTCCGTAACACCTAGAGTAGACACATGGCTTATTGATAGTGGTGCCTCAAAGCACATGACAGGGAAGAAGCAAAATCTGTCAAGACTTGAAGAAAGAACTCTCCTCGGAAGGTATCTCTAGGAGATGACTATCAATATCCCATCAAAGGCATTGGTGAATCAAGCTACAAGCTTGACTCTGGAACCTCCATGAAAATGAAGGAAGTACTATATGTACTAGGTTTGAAAAAGAATCTACTTTCCATCTCGACACAAGATAAGAAAGGATATAGAGTTGCTTTTATAGATGGACAAGTACTCATGTGGTCTAAAGGAAAGACAATTGAAGATGCTGAGGTCATTGGTGAAGAAGGAGGATTGTACAAACTCAAGGGACATCCAGAGACAACCCTTGTCCATGAGACCACTAGCTCATGTGAACTATGGCTTAGAAGACTTGCTCACATCAATTGCAAAGCATTACCTTGTGTGATCAAGGTGGTAACAGGTTACCAGATCTGAAGATTGATCATGAAGGAACTTGGAAAGGATGTGCAAGAGGAAAGAACATCAAGAACACATTTCCTAAAAGTGAAACAAAGACTAAAGGAATGTTGGAATTAATATTTTGATGTATGTGGTCCTATGCCATCCACATCCTTAAGTGGATATGAATACTATGTCACATTTATTGATGACTATTCAAGAAAGTCATGGATATACTTCTTGAAGACCAAGAGTGAAGTGTTCAGGAAATTCAAGGAATTCAAAGCCTTGATAGAGAACCATTCAGAAAGTGTTAGATTTTTACAGTTTATTCAATATGATCTAGGATCTTATCTGAGAGAATAACATGCACAACAATAATCACAAGAGATAAGAGATACAAAGATTTTCCTTTGGGAAACCATAAAGGAGAAAACCCCATAACTTCCTCAGAGATAGAATGAACACCGATAGCAAAAGTAAACCCAAAAGTATAAAGATGATCTTCGACAACTGCTCTCTCTCTCTCTCTCACATGTGCAAGCTTGTTCTCTCTCTTTCATGTGCACTTGATGAGTGAGTGTGTGTGTTAAAATAGAGAGTCACTCTCTATTTATACTTTATCCTGATTTGACTCTTTTTCCCTCAACAGGGCCAACTTCTCTAGGAGAGTCTAATAACCCCAATACAGCTTAACTCTGGGGTCTAACGCCCTGGCATACAATGGAGGGATAACCTCAATGAATTTACATGACTTAAGTACATTAATGACTCTCTCGATTGGAGGAATAAAAATCTCCATTGAGGTACAATAAAATACAATATGAAATATACAAGTGAATATCTTTCGAAGTTACAATTACATTAACACTCCCTCTTAACTAAGAAGGTATTCTCTTGACACATACATCAATACATATAGGCACAAGTCTTCAACACTGAATCATCATTGTCACTGCTGCTGCTGTCCACATCATCTCGATCAAATGGTGTTATCTCTCGAATCTACTCGTCATAGGAAGTTCTATAGAGCCAACCATTTTTCATGCTGGATGTAGGCCTAGCCTCCATGTAGGTCTTCAAATCATCAAGTAGGTATAGGTCAGGACTTATTGCCTTGCAAAACTTGAAGGATCTCGCAGGAATGATTATATGCCTTTACAAAACTTGAAGGAGCATCCCAAGACTGATTATATGCCTTTGCAAAACCTGAAGGATCTCCCAGGACTAATTATATGCCTCTGCAAAACCTGAAGGAGCATCCTAGGACTGAGTATATGCCTCTGCAAAACCTGAAGGATCTCCTAGGACTGATTATATGCCTCTGCAAAACCTGAAGGAGCATCCCAAGATTGATTATATGCCTATGCAAAACCTGAAGCCCTACTATCACCTTATCATCTTCAGATCATCTCATCGTCACTTGGAGCATAGCCTAGATGCACACGTCTCGACCACATCCCTTACATCTGCACCATGGGAGGACACACCTACCACCATGCAAGAATGGCTCTCGTGCATCTGCGTCTTCCATACCCATCACATCCCCTGGGGAGGAACCTCGATCTGAAGTGCACCAAGCTTTTCTCTGAAGTATTCAAACTTCACTTTGGCTAGTGGCTTGGTCAACACATCAGCTATCTGTTTGTCTGTCGCAACTTGCAACATATTGGAGCTTCACTGCTCCTTTCTGCACCATATCCCTGATATAGTGGTACTTGATCTCAATATGCTTCGACTTGTCATGGAACATTGGGTTCTCAAACAACTTCACACAACTCTGGTTGTCACAAAAGATACAAGTCGCCTCTAACTGGAGATCAAACAAATCAGACAATAGCTTTCTAATCCATACTGCTTCACAACTAGCTGAACAAGCTGCGACATATTTTGCTTCGGCTGTACTCAGTGTCACGCAAGACTGCTTCTTGCTAAACCAAGAGATCACACCTGATCCCATACTGAAGCAGCACCCCAAAGTACTCTTCCTATCTAAGGCATTGCCAACCTAGTTCGAATCAACATAACCCTGCAGGTTATCCTTTTGATTCGCGTCATATCTGAGCGCATAATCAATTGTACCCTTGAGGTACCTCAATATATGCTTTGCAGGAACTAGGTGAACTTGTCTCGAATCTGTCAGGAACTGTCTCAAAGTGTTCACAGCAAAGCATATGTCTGGTCTTGTGTTCATCAGGTACATCAATGACCCAATCATCTGACGATATATTGTGGCATCAACTGACTCTGATGAAGCATCGCAAAGTAGCTTCAAGTTCGATGCCATGGGTGTGGCTATTGCCTTGCAGTCTATCATCCCAAATCTCTTCAAGATCTCTACTGTATACTTCCCTTGACCAAGGAAGACTCCATCTATACTCTGCCACACCTCCTTACCTAGAAAATAATGCATCATGCCCAAATCCTTCATCTCAAACTCGACAACAAGCTTCCTCTTTGTATCTGTAATCAACCCATCCTCACCTGTCACAAACAGGGCATCTACATACAGTAGGAGTATCACTGGGTTCCCTTGCTCAACATTGTAGTAAAGGTTGGATTCCGCTTTACTCTTGGTAAAGCCCAAACTAGTCAGGAAGCTGTCCATCCTGCCGTACCATGTCCTGGGCGCCTGCTTCAATCTGTACAAAGCTTTCTTCAATTTGCACACGAGTCTGTTTGTCATGTGTCTCAAATCTGAGTGGTTGCTCCACATACACTTCCTCTTCCACTACACCATTCAAGAATGCTGTCTTGACATCCATCTGGTGTATCTTTCATTTCATCACTGCAGCCAGAGAAAGTACTGTTCTGATGGAGGTGTATCTAGCTACAGGTGTAAAAGTCTCCTCATAATCTATCCCTTCTTTTTGGGAGAAGCCACGTGCCACAAATATCGCTTATATTTCTCTGTGTCCATCTGTAGCATGCTTGATCTTGTAGATCCACTTGGAAGTCACAACAGACTTCCCTTTTGGTCTTGGGATGTGACTTCCCTTTTGGTCTTGGGACCACATCCCAGACATCATTCTTCATGATCAATTGGTATTCCTCGATCATGGCATCCTTCCATTCTTTATTTTCTGCTACTTCCTATAGCTGGAAGGTTCCTTGTTAATGATGTCGCACATCAAGGCTACATAACTGGAGTATTGCCTAGGTCTATTCCTTTCTCTGTGTATTCCTTCTAGAGTGCCATATCTGTCTGCATCTAGAATTGCCTCTTGTACCCATGTTGGTTTCCTCTTGTGAGAATTCTTTTCACAGGGTGGATCTACAGATTCCTTAGGTTCTTCCATTTCTCGATCTTCTTCTGGAGTTGCTTCATTCATTGTTGTATCTCGGATTTTGGGTACTTCTGGTTCTTCAATGTCTTCAATAGATAGTTTTTTGGATTTGTTGTATGCTGAGTCTTCGTCAAATATCACGTTCCTGTTGATATCGATCTTCTTGTACCCTGGAAAGTATATTCTGTACACCTTAGAGCTTTCACTATAAATCACAAATATGCCCTTATTTCCTGAAGGGTCTAACTTCGTTCTTTTCTCCTTCGGAATATGTATGTACACTGGGTAGCCAATTATCCAGAGATGGCTAACTTCTGGTTTCTCGCTAAAGAAAGTTTCCTCTGGTGTCTTATTGTCTAGTATTCTGTGTGGAGTACGATTCTGTACATACAGGGTTGTTCTTGTAGCTTCTTCCATAGATACATGGGAAGATCCTTATCATGAAGCATTGCCCTTGCTGCTTCCATAATCGTTCTATTCTTCCTCTATGCAACTCCATTTTGTTGTGGATTGTATGGAGTGGTTAACTCTCTCGTAATCCCTGAGTCTCTGCATAATTCCTTGAATTCTTCTGATGTGAATTTTCTGCCATTGTCTGAACGAAAGGTCTTGGTTTTCTTTTTTGTGTGATTCTCTATCAGGGCTTTGAATTCCCTAAATTTGTTGAATACTTCATCTTTGCTCTTCAAGAAATATATCCAGGTCTTTCTAGAAAAATCATCAATGAAAGAAATATAATATACATACCCACTAAATGAACTGGATGACATTGGACCGCATACAACGAAGTGGATGACTTCCAAGATTCATTTTGCTTTGCTCTTACTACTTGGAAATGTCTTCTTTATGTTCTTTTCCTTCGCACATCCTTTGCATATGCCTTCATGCTTTGTCTGGATTTCAGGAAGACCGTTAACTGCTTTGGTTGCAAGTGATAGTGCTCTATAGTGCACACGTGCAAGCCTTCTATGCCATAATTCACTTGGCTCCATGGTGTCATGGACCAAGGCTTGTTCAGGTTGGCCCTTCAGTTTGTATAAGCCTCCCTCTTGCTCTACAATCACTACTGCATCATCTATAGTCTTTCCTTTTGGCCACATAAGAACTTGGCCATCAATAAATGCAACCCTCATACCTTTTGCATCCAATGTAGATACAGAGAGAAGATTCTTCTCGAGTCCTGGTACATATAGAACATCCTTCATCTTCAAGGACTTTCTAGAGTTTAGCTTGTAAGAGGCTTCACCACTTCCTTTTATATATTGGTAGTCATCCGTGTTGAAATATTGTAACTTCGAAGAATATTCTGTATGTATCTTTTTGTGGTCCCTGATGGTCCTATCGGGAGAACCACTTGTATTACTTTGTACCCCGATGCTTCTAATCGGAAGAGCTAATAAGAGTCATGAGGTAGTCCCCTCTAATTGTAAAGGTGGGTCATTAGCACCTCAGTGTGGTTACTTGAGCCTATATGTGTAACTCGAGCCTACATGTCAGATGAGTTAATTAAAGTGAACGAATGAATATAAATAGAGGTGTAGCGCTCCTCATTTGAAACACACACTCTCACTTGTGTAGCGCATTAGTGGAGAAGAGAAGAGTAGCTGGAGAAGGAGGAGGATCAGGCTTTGATCTCCTTGTTGGTTTTATCCTTTATCTTTTGGGGCATCTATATTGAGGAAGCTTTTGCTGGGTTTTTCCCTTTAGTGTTTTCCCAGGATAAATCTGTGTTGTTCTTGTGATATTGTTTCTTTCAGTGATCCTGTTTATATGTTTTTGTTATGAAAATGAAATGAAATACTGATGTATTAGCTTAGCATATGAAAATTTAACATGGTATCAGAGCTAGCCTAACTAGGGCAGCTTTCACAAGGTGAAATAGCTCTCTCTCTCTCTCCGGAAGAAATTAGGGTTTTGGGAATCTTTTTTGAGTTTCGGAAAACTGCTTGCATAAAAAGTTGCGCCCTTCTAGAGCGCATCTTTTGAGCCTGGAATCAAGGTTTTTGGATGTGTGAGTCTCCTGGAAAGTCAAACCCTAGTTTGACAGCTACACCAGAAAACTGCTGAACCAGAAAGCTAAAGAAGTTGAATCTTGCAAGTCTGATTTGGAAGGTAAAGAATTGGGATCTCCAGAATCCAAGCACACCAGTCATCTCTCCTCATTCAAGCGCATCTCCTGGTAAGGTTAGTTTCTCATTCTGCAAAATTTCAATTTTTTGTAATTTTCTGACAAGATGACCCCAAGCACTAAGCTTGAGGACAAGCTAGAAGGCATAGAGAATTTCCGAGCATGGAAATATAGGATTGGTCTCATTCTCCAAGAGAATGATCTTGTTAAGTATGTCAAAGAAGAAGTTGCAAAACCTGAAGAAGCTGAAGCCAAGGAGAAGCACAAAAAGGATATGATTAGGGCACAAAGGATTATTGCTGACTCCATCAAGGATCACTTGATTCCTCAAGTGTCATCCAAGAAGACTCCAAAAGAAATGTTTGATGCCCTATCCAGAATGTATGAGGGAAGGAACATTAATAGAAAGATGAATCTAAGAGCTCAACTGAAGAGCACCAAGGTGAGTCATGGAGAATCCATCCAAGATTACTTCTCAAGGGTTTCTCAGATCAAAGAACAACTAGAAGCTATTGGAGATAAGCTTGATGAAGATGAAATGGTTATGACTGCTCTTCAATGGTCTCACAAGACCCTGGGAATCCTTCATTCAAATGATGTGTGCCAGAAAAGAAAGCATGAAGTTTGATGTGGTATGGGAAGACTGCATTCAAGAAGAGACTAGAGTTATAAATAGGGAAGCATTATTAAAAGGAGATGATCAAGCCCTAGCCACTCACACCAAAAGAAGAAGAGGTCAATCTAATTTCAAAAGAAGAAATTTCAAGGAGTCTCAACCTCCCAGAAGAATCCAAAAGGTAAGAGAGAATCCTCCTAATAGAGACTACTCTGGTTTTCAATGTTTTAATTGTGATAAGATAGGACACATTGCCCGAAATAGTCCTATGAAGAGACAAGAATATAAGAAGAGGATCAACAACAACAAAAGATATCATGCTCATCTAGCGGAAGATGAAGATGAAGAAGAAGAAGAAGAAGAAGAAGAAGGACCTCCAAGCAAGCAAGCAAGAGAAGAAGATGCAGAAGAGTATGTACTATTCTCTGCACTCTCTGGGTCTGTAACACCTGGAAAAGACACTTGGCTTATTGATAGTGGTGCTTTAAAGCACATGACGGGACAAAAGAAAACTCTGTCCAAACTTGAAGAAAAGAGCTCTCCTTAGAAAGTATCTCTAGGAGATGACTATCAATATCCGATAAAAGGAGTGGGAGAAGCAAGCTACAAACTTGATTCAGGTAATCCTCTAAAGATGAAAGATGTATTGTATGTACCTGGTCTAAAGAAGAACTTACTTTCTATCTCAGCTTTAGATAAGAAAGGATTCAAAGTTGCTTTCATAGATGCCCAAGTACTCATGTGGCCTAAAGGAAAGAATATTGAAGATGCAATCATCATTGGTGAAGAAGAAGGAGGCTTATATAAACTCAAGGGGCACTCAGAAACAGCCTTTGTTCATGAGTCCACTGACCCTAGTGAACTATGGCACAGAAGGCTTGCCCACATTAATTACAAAGCTCTACCTCATGTGAATAAAGTAGTGACGGGATTACTAGATATGAAGATCAAGCATGAAGGCATTTACAAAGGATGTGCGAAGGGAAAGAACATCAAGAATCCATTTCCGAAGAGTGAAACTAAAACAAAAGGTACGTTCGAATTGATTCACTCAGATGTATGTGGTCCAATGTCTTCTACATCCTTAAGTGGCTTTGATTATTATATCACATTCATTGATGATTTTTCAAGAAAGACTTGGATATACTTCCTGAAAGCAAAGAGTGAAGTGTTTGAGAAATTCAAGGAATTCAAAGACTTGATAGAGAATCTTTCAGACAAGAAAATAAAGACACTCCAATCAGACAATGGAGGAGAATATACCTCAAAAGAGTTTGAGACCTTTTGCAAAGATGTCAGAGTCAAGAGGGAACTAACTACTCCCTACAATCCTCAACAGAATGGGGTTGTGGAAAGAAAGAACAGAACCATCATGGAGGCAGTGAAGACAATGATATATGATCAAGATCTTCCCATGCATCTATGGGCAGAAGCTGCAAGAACTGCTGTGTATGTACAGAATAGAATATCTCACAGTGCTCTTGGGTTTAAGACTCCCGAAGAGATGTTCATGGGAAAGAAGCCTGAGGTAAGTCACCTCAAAATATTTGGTTGTCCAGTATATATTCATATACCAAAAGAGAAAAGGACCAAGCTAGATCCTTTCGGAAAGAAGGGAATATTTGTTGGATATTGTGAAGTATCCAAAGCATTCAGAATTTACATTCTTGAATACCATCACATGGAAATCAGTCGAGATGTAACATTCGATGAAGAGGTAGCCCTCAAGAGATCTAGGAATGCCAACATGAAGAAGTATATGAAGAAGAGACACCTCCCAGAAATGAAGAAACTACATGTCTCCCTGAAGATGAAGCTCCTGAAGAACATGACATGTCAGAACCACAGGAACCTTCTATGATGGAGATATCAAGAAAGAGAAAGCCTGCTTGGACAAGAGAAATTATACGAGAGGCAGAAAGATATGGAGCTCCTGAAGGATCCACAAAGGAAAGAAAGAAACCTAAGACCTTTCCCAACTATGTAGCCTTGATGTGTGATCTTGTAAATCAAGAACCTACAAACTATGAAGAAGCAGTTCAAAAGAAAGAATGGGAAGAAGCAATGACTGAAGAATATCAGTCAATAATGAAGAATGATGTCTGGGATATAGTTCCCAAACCAGAAGGAAAGAGTATACTATCCTCCAAATGGATATACAAAATAAAGCATGCAGCTGACGAAAGTATCAAGAAGTATAAAGCAAGATTTGTGGCCAGAGGTTTCTCTCAGAAAGAGGGAATTGATTATGAAGAGACATTTGCTCCAGTAGCCCGGTATACTTCGATTAGAGCTATCATGGCACTTGCATCCATGATGAAGTGGAACTTACACCAGATGGATGTGAAAACAGCTTTTCTGAATGGTGTGATCGAAGAAGAAGTATACATAGAACAGCCACAAGGGTTTGAAGTTGAAGATAGACATACTCATGTATGCAAGTTGAAGAAGGCATTGTATGGCCTTAAACAAGCTCCTCGAGCTTGGTATGAAAGGATAGATAGTTTCTTGTCGAGCATGGGCTTTACCAAGAGTAAAGTTGATCCTAACCTTTATCTCAAAGTTGTAGAAAATGAACCTGTTATATTACTACTATATGTGGATGACTTATTCTTGACAGGGAATGAGAAACAGATTATTGAAAGCAAGAAGAAACGAGCAAAAGAATTTGAGATGAAAGACCTTGCGTTAATGCATTATTTCCTAGGTTTGGAAGTATGGCAAAATTCAGAAGGAATTTTTCTCAATCAAGGAAAGTATGCAGTAGAGATATTGAAAAGATTCAATATGTTGGAATGCAAAGCCATGGCCACACCCATGGATTCCAACCTGAAGCTGTTAGCTGATGACTCATCAGAGTTAGTGGATGTGACTCAATAAAGACAGATCATTGGGTCATTGATGTACTTAACAAACACCAGACCTGACATTTGTTTTGCTGTGAACACTCTAAGTCAATATCTAGTTCAATCTAGACGGGTTCACTTGGTAGCTGCAAAACATGTGATGAGATATCTGAAAGGGACTATAGACTTTGGTCTATACTATGATGGTAGCCATGAGTATAGATTGTATCGCTATACAGATGCAGATTGGGCTGGAAGTACCTCAGACAAAAAAAGCACATCAGGTGGATGTTATAGTCTGGGATCTGCTATGATTTCATGGTTTAGCAGAAAGCAGTCCAGTATTGCTCTAAGCACAGCTGAAGCAGAATATATAGCAGCTTGCTCTGCTAGTTGTGAAGCCATATGGCTTCGGAAGCTGATGTCAGGATTATTCAACCAGAAGTTGGATACCACCCTGATTCTATGTGACAATCAAAGTTGTATAAAGATGACAGAGAATCCAGTATTCCACGATAGATCGAAGCACATAGAAATCAGGTATTTCTACATTCGAGATATGATGCAAAAGGGAGCCATAAAACTCCAGTATGTGAGTACTGATGAACAAGTTGCTGATGTACTGATGAAGCCTTTGTCTCGGGTATAGTTTGAATACTTTCGGGACAAGCTTGGTGTTTTTCGGAAAGAACTTCCTCGAAAGGGGGAGTAGTGGTGTTGCAGTGGGATTGTATCATCCCTGGGCATTTGCTCTAAAGTGATCCGGTGACCTCGGTCCTTGAGAATGAAGAGGGATTGTATCATCCCGAGACATATGTCCATAATGGATCCGGTGACTTCGGTCCTCGAGAATGTAGTGGGATTGTATCATCCCTGGGCATCTGCTCTAAAGTGATCCGGTGACCTCGGTCCTCGAGAATGTAGTGGGTTTGTATCATCCCTCGGCATCTGCTCTAAAGTGATCTGGTGACCTCGGTCCTTGAGAATGAAGAGGGATTGTATCATCCTAGGACATATGTCCATAATAGATCCCGTGACTTCGGTCTTCGAGAAAGTGGCAAGATTGTATCATCCTTGAACTTCAGTTCAGAACAGATCCGGTGACTTCGGTACTCGAGAACGTAGCAGGATTGTATCATCCTTGAACCTTGGTTCAGAACGGATCCGGTGACTTCGGTACAATGAACTTCGGTTCAGAACAGATCCGGTGACTTCGGTACTCGAGAACGTAGCAGGATTGTATCATCCTTGAACCTCGGTTCAGGACGGATCCGGTGACTTCGGTACTCGAGAACGTAGCAGGATTGTATCATCCTTGAACCTCGGTTCGGGACGGATCCGGTGACTTCGGTACTCGAGAACGTAGCAGGATTGTATCATCCTTGAACCTCGGTTCGGGACGGATCCGGTGACTTCGGTACTCGAGAACATAGCAGGATTGTATCATCCTTGAACCTCGGTTCGGGACGGATCCGGTGACTTCGGTACTCGAGAACGTAGCAGGATTGTATCATCCTTGAACCTCGGTTC
>LPNX010654655.1:712570-771478 GCA_001517045.1 Pseudotsuga menziesii
TGAACCTCGGTTCAGGACGGATCCGATAACTTAGGTTGTCAAGAATGTGGTAGGATTGCATCATCCCTGGACTTTAAGTCCAAAAGAGATCCAAAGACTTCTTTGTCTTTGTACTGTGACTTGCAGGTTGTTGCTGATGATGATGATGTTTTCTGATTGAAAGATCAGAATGTGATGATGATGATGTTTCTGATTGAAAGATCAGAGTATTTTGATGATGATGATGATTTTGATCAAAAGATCAGAGTATGATGATGATGATGTTTTCTGATCGAAAGATCAGAGTTTGATGATGATGATGTTTCTGATTGAAAGATCAGAGTATGATGATGATGATATTTTTTTGATCAAAAGATCAGAGTGTGATGATGATGCTTTGATGATGATGATGTTTCTAATCAAAAGATTAGAGTATGATGATGATGATGATTTTCTGATCGAAAGATCAGAGTGTGATGATGATGCTTTGATGATGATGATGTCTCTGATCGAAAGATCAGAGTATGATGATGATGATGTTTTCTGACCAAAAGATAAATTTATGATGATGTTTTGATGATGATGTCTCTGATCGAAAGATCAGAGTACGATGATGACATTTTGATGATGAAGATGTTGCTGATCGAAAGGTCAAAGTGCTAAAGATGTTGCTAATCGAAAGGTCAAAGTGCTGAAGATGTTGCTGATTGAAAGGTCAAAGTGCTGAATATGTTGCTGAAGATGTTACTGATCGAAAAGTCAAAAGATGTTGATGCCGATTAAAGAGTTGTTGTTGTTGAAGATTGAAGACAAAGACTATATGATGTTAAAAAGCTTCCAATGATTTATAGATGTGTTACCCTGATGATGTTGATGATGTCCTCTATCTCTCTCCTGCTATTGTTGTTGTTGTTGATGTTGTTATAGAATACCCTTCTCATTAAGGGGGAGTGTTGAAATATTGTAACTTGGAAGAATATTCTATATGTATCTTTTTGTGGTCCCCGATGGTCCTATTGGGAGAACCACTTGTATTACTTTGTACCCCGATGCTTCTAATTGGAAGAACTAATAAGAGTCATGAGGTAGTCCCCTCTAATTGTAAAGGTGGGTCATTAGCACCTCAGTGTGGTTACTTGAGCCTACATGTGTAACTCGAGCCTACATGATTTAACTTGAGCCTACATGTCAGATGAGTTAATTAAAGTGAACGGATGAATATAAATAGAGGTGTAGCGCTCCTCATTTGAAACACACACTCTCACTTGTGTAGCGCATTAGTGGAGAAGAGAAGAGTAGCTGGAGAAGGAGGAGGATCAGGCTTTGATCTCCTTGTTGGTTTTATCTTTTATCTTTTGGGGCATCTATATTGAGGAAGCTTTTGCTGGGTTTTTCCCTTTAGGGTTTTCCTAGGATAAATCTGTGTTGTTTTTGTGATACTGTTTCTTTCACTGATCCTGTTTATATGCTTTTGTTATGAAAATGAAATGAAATACTGATGTATTAGCTTAGCATATGAAAATTTAACAATCCGCAAGTTTCACCTTGTGAGGTGACTCATGTTTAGATCGATTCACAAAGGATTCTTTAAATCCAGTCATATGCTTAGAAGACCCACTATTTACAAGCCAATCGTTGTTCCCATGTGAAACAGTACCCATGAGAGCTAAAATCAAAACATATTCTTCATCGCTTGAAGAATCTTCACTGTCTCCTTTGGTTCTCTTCCGGGGAGGTTCATCATCCTCTGCAGTGTGAGCATGATGTCTTTTCTTGTTGTTGTTGTTTTTTTTGTTCTTGGGACAATCTCTGGAAAAATGTCCTTTTTCATCACAAGTATAGCATTTGACATTAGATAGATCTCTTATGGGTCTTCTAAGATTATCCCTTTGATCCCGAGGGTGATGTTTTTTTTTCTTGCAATGAGAGTGATCCCTTTTGTTATTCTTGGTGTGTGCTGTGAGAGCTTGATCTTCATTTCCCATCTTTTCTTCTCGAGCTATAATTTGAGCTTCTTCTTGTGAGCATTCTTCCCACAGCCTACTGAAATTGATTAACTTTCTTCTAGCACAAATTCCTTGAATAAAGGAGTCCCATGACCTTGGGAGTTCATTCAAGGTGGTCATCACAACTTCTCCATTCTCTATGTCTTCTCCCATAGCTTCAAGTTGTTCCTTGATTTGAGAGACCCTTGTAAAGTATGACTATATGGACTCTGCATTCTGGATCTTTACATTCTTCAACTGATTTCGCAAGGTCATCTTCCCATTTATATTCTTTCCTTCAGTAGCTTGGTCAAGGAATCAAACATCTCTTTAGGTGTCTTTAAGAGACATGTGGTATAAGGTGATACTTGATAGAATCAACAATAATCCTTTTGGCCTTGATGAAGTTCTTCTTGTGTAAGGCTTTAGCCTCATCTCCCTCTGGAACTGGAACCTCTTCATTTATGTAGGTGTCCAATTCATTCTCTTCAAGGACTAGTGAAATCCTATACTTCCATGCTCGGAATTTATCAGCTCCTTCAAGCTTATTCTCAAGCTTGGTGTGGTGAGACATCTTTAATGAGAACCTCAAATGGAAATACAAAAGATTTAGATCTTACCAATTTTAGATGCCTGGGGTGGATCTCGAGCTTATCTTTTGCAGTTCTGGTTTTCTGGTCCAAAGTCAAATTAGGGTTTGACTTTCTCAGAGTTTTACCCAACCAAAAACTTCGTGTTGGTCTCAAAATTTCGATTTTGAGGAGGAGAACAATCCTATCCTGATTGCACTCCAAAATTCCACTTCTGTGAAAAGCCCTAATTTCCCGCAATAGTGACAAGCCAAAAAAAATGAAAATGCTTGGAATCAGATCTTGTTTCGATAGGAAGATGCGCTCTCCTAAGGTGAGTTAGCCTAGCGTCCTTTCCTTGATGATCTGTGGAGAGAGACCCGAAAATTAAGAAGCCCTAGCTTCTGTAGCTCCACTATGCCTTCTTCTCAGTTTGGCTTTGATACCATGTGAGATTTTTACAGTTTATTCAATATGATCTAGGATCGTATCTCAGAGAATAACATGCACAGCAATAATCACAAGAGACAAGAGACAAAGATTTTCCTCAGGGAAACCATAAAGGAGAAAACCTCATAACTTCCTAAGAGATAGAATGAGCACCAGTAGCAAAAGTAAAACCCAAAAGTATAAAGATGATCTTCAACAGCTACTCTCTCTCTCACTTGTGCGAGCTTGTTCTCTCTCTCTCTCATGCGCACTTGATGCGTGAGTGTGTGTGTTAAAATAGGGAGTTACACTCTATTTATACTTTATCTTGACTTGACTTTTTCCCTCAACAGGGCCGACTTCTCTAGGAGAGTCTAATAACCCTAATACAGCTTAACTCTGGGTTCTAATGCCTCGACATACAATGGAGGGATAACCTCAATGACTTTACATGACTTAAGTACATTAACGACTCTCCCGATTGGAGGAATAAACATCTCCGTCGGGGTACAATAAAATACAATATGAAATATACAAGTGAATATCTTCCGAAGTTACAATTACATTAACAACCTCCTCCTACAGAAGACCATTGAGAAATGCGGTCTTCACATCCGTCTGGTTGATCTTCCAACCCAGCTCTGCTACTATGGAGATCACTGCTCTGATCGAGAAATATTGGGAAACTGACACAAAGGTCTCCTCATAGTCAAGTCCCTCTACCTATGAAAACCCACGTGCCACAAAATGAGCCTTGTACTTCTCAATGCTGCCATCTGCAGCATGTTTGATCTTTTATAGATAGTTGGAAGTCACAACTAGCTTCCCTTCTGGTCTCGGTGCTAACTCCCTCACATCATTCTTCATGGAAGAATTGTACTCTTCCATCATGGCATCTCTACAAACCTTATGTGTGGCTACCTCCTCCAAGGTAGAAGGCTTTGACTCTTGAAGACTGGTCACTACTTCCATATAATTGGAAAAACTCTCTAGTGCTCTACTCTCTTTGACCTCCCTCTTGGGTGGCCTCACAGACTCCTCAACTTCACAAGCTCTTTAAGCCGACTTGGATTTCTCTTCCTGGAAGTAGTTTCCTGTGGAAGACCCTCCTCCCGAACATCCTCAACTGACAACTGTCTACTTGAAGAAGTACTAGAGGTCTAAGATCCCGTGCTACTTGAACCACAACTAAGTGAACCTCAATCACATGAAGGTGAAACGTGTGAACCTTTGATCCAAGAACCTGTCTCTCTACCAGAAATCTCTTTAGCCGAGTCCCTGAACCTGAAGATCCTAAATTTTTTGGACTAGTCACCTCTGAAATCTGTGACCCTACACGCTGACTAGGTAAACTCTGAGACGCAATCACCTGTAGAATAGGAGCTTGTTGCTCCTCCTTCTCTTACTCTCGAGACTTCCTAAAGTCCTCCTGCTCCTCAAATCTCACCTCCGTCCTCACTACAACTTTCCTTTGTATAGGAAAGTATTTGCAGAATGCCTTCGAAGTCTCATCATAGCCAACAAAGATGCTTCTCTCTGCATTGGGATCCAACTTTGTTCTCTTCTCAAAAGGGACATGGGAATATGTAAGGCATCCAAATATATGGAAGTGGCCGATCTCATGCTTCTTCCAAGTGAACTTCTCCTCATGAGTTTTACACCCCAAGGCATGGTGTGGACTCCTGTTTTGCACATAAACAACAATACTACATGCCTCATCCCATAGAAAGAAAGGAAGACTATGATCATGTATCATGGATCTAACTACTCCTCCTATAGCTCTGTTCTACCTTTCAACAACTCCATTATGTTGTGGAGTATATGGAACCATCCACTGCCTCTTGATCCCCTCCAGTCTGCAAAACTCATCAGATTCCTTGGAGGTATACTCACCCCCATTGTCTGGTCTGAGTACCCGAATCCTCCCTGTTTGGTTCTCCACAAGAGTTTTGAACTCTTGGATTCTCTTTGAGACTTCCTCTGATTTCTGGTTTATTAGGAAGTTGATCCAGGATTTCTTGAAGTAGTCATCAATAAAAGTAACATAGTACTCAAATCTTGTCAAAGAGGCAGATGATATGGGGCCACATAAGTCTGAATGTATCAAATCGAACACTCCTCTTGATCTGCTATCACTGCTTGGAAAAGCAATCTTGGTGTACTTTCCTAAAGCACACCCTCTGCATACACCACTTTGCTCTGTGTTGAACTCTAGTAAACCTGTAGTCATACCCCTCACCATACTCAAAGCTGAATGATGAAGATGACCCATTCTGATGTGCCACAACTCACACAAATCACTACTGATGCTACTGTGCGCCAATGCATGATGAGGTTGGAAAATAAGTTTGTACAGTTTCCTAGACCTAACTCCAATGCCATATGAAGCACATGGTCCTGTTGCTTTGGGAAATACATGTACTGCCCCAACTAGAACATACACTCCAAAGCCTCTGTTCTCAATAGTGGGAACTGAAACATGGTTCTTTTTCACCCCGGGGATGTATAAAACATCCCTCAAAGTCACGGGCTCCATGGACTCCCTCTGAAAACTAAGAGTCCCATGCCCAACTGCTCTCACAACAGTATCATCACAGAACACCACCTACAGATCCAATCTAGTCTCAGTCATCTCAGTGAACATATCTCGTGCACTTGTCATATGGCTCAAAGCCCCACTCTCAATGTACCAAGTGGAAGGAGTGGTGCACGCATTCAGTGAATGACCAACAATCAATGAATGCTTCGTCTGATCCTCCATATCACTGCTGGTGATAGATGCTTCCTTTGTACAACCAACGCATAGAGAAAATTCTCTCTTGAATCGTGCTACATACTTATTGATCTCAATTGTTGTTGTTGTCTGGTGTTTCTTCTTCTTCTTGTTTGGACACTGTCCAACATAGTGTCCAAACTTTTGGCAAGCAAAGCATTTATCTTTGCTCATATCCTTCTTTTGCTCGCCACCCTGCTACTTGGTCCGACCCTTAGGACCCTTCTTGGACTTTTTCTTCTTCCCCTTTGCTGCTAATGCCACATTCTCTTCATCTTCCTTACTATGAGATGAACTACCTTGTACATACCCTCTCCGGGTCTCCTCTTGAATGAAGTCGTCCCAGAGACGATCCCAGGAAGGCATATGCTCATGAGCAACTACGGACTCCACAAATACATCCCATGGCTTCGTCACGCCATTCAAAGTTGTACGTACCTAGTCAACGCCTTGTACAACCTCCCCGACTGCTCCAAGTTCATCTTGAACCTGGGTGATCCTAGTAAGGTATGAAGTCATGTTCTCACCCTTGTTTATTCGAATACCCTTCAACTTCTCCCTTAGTACCATTTTTCAGTTTTTGTTGGAACTTCGGTACAAGTTTGTTAAAGCTGTCCACATTTGATGAGCATGGTCTTTACTTGTGATATGTGGGATCACATGATCCTTCACGGCATCAAGTATGATCCTCTCGGCTTTTATGCCTTTTTTATCAAACACAGCCTTATCTGCAGGCTGCAGTATCTGTAGGAACTGTAACTGGATGTGACTGAGTACTGTTAACTATATCCCATAGTTCATTTTCTTGCGGTATCGACACAATTCTAGCCTTCCAAGGGCTAAAATTTACTGCCCCATCCAACCTATCTTCAATCCAAAGCCTAGTGGCCATAACCACAACTAGTCCAAGAACTTGTAACTCCACTAACTACCCGTTCTCCCTTTTTTGCCAAGTCTGAAATTTCACTTTGAAACTTATTTCTGTCCTTATATCAGCTTTGATACCACGGAATTTTTTAGCATTTCCAACCCGGTTTCAAGTTCTAGTTTCCATATGAAGTTTAATGCCCAAACCCCATAGCTGCAAAATCACTTTACATGCATGAAAATTAAATTTTTCTTGAAACACTTGGAAAATTTTCAAACTTTAAATACTCAGAAAATTATAGGACAGCCACACACAAATTTTTGAAATAGTGATTTTTGACCAACTTGGTCCAGGATAAAACCCCGAAGGGAAAACCTGTTTGGAGAGAGATTTATTTTTCTTCATAGACAAATTTGCAAAAACAAATTACGGCAGTACTTATCTTTCCCTTTCTTCCTCGAAATTCAGAATCTCTCTGAGAAACTGCTGCACAGATTCCTTAAAATTTGTGCTGTGCGGCTTCATACGTGTGGCTGTACGGACCTCGATTTCTAAGCATGCTTGCTACCTCGAAGTCTGTTCCTGTTTTCTCTGTATGGACTGCTGCGTGGACAACATTAATTGCTGTCTCCTTCTCGATTTTTGTGCCTGTTTTCTTCCTTGAAAACAGTGCCCAATTTTCCCAAAAACAATGTGCTGGTACGGCCTGCAATAGATGCCTGTATGGTCTGCAATAAATGCCTGTACGGCCTGCCTGGGAATTCATGCCACTTTCAGCAGAATCTTCTTCAAATTCTGTGTTATATGGTCTCCTTGGAATTTGTGCTCAACTCCTAGGGAATTGTGCTCTTGCTCATTGTTGGAAAGAGTGCATGTAATATCCGTATCTAGATATTCTCAAGGATTTCTCAAGTGAATAATCAACCAATGGAAAATAACTCCATATTGAAAAAATAAATATTGAAGATGAATGATGATGAAAGATTACAAAGTGAGTGCCATATATATATTAATCGTAAAGGCACTTTGGATACCATCCATGAAAGGATGCGTCCTTTTAGAATAGTTTACTAATAACTATTTATGTGTTATTAAGATTTAACATTTATATATTTTATTTATATTACTTTCATTCTTATATTTATTTATATTATATATAATTATTTTTTATTTATATTTATAATAGTGCAAGGGTTTCTTTGTCTTTCTTTCTCTCTCATTTTCTTCTCTTCTCATGCTCTCTAGAGTCTAAATCTCTTGGTCACAATGAATGAGAAATGAATGCCTTTCCCTAGTTTTGTTTGTGGCAAGTTGGCAACTACCTTTTTTAATCCAATGGCTAGGATCAAAACTCAACTTGATGAGATCTAGGGCCCTCATTAAATGCTCACTTTTCCCATTAAATGAATTTAAATCACTTCATTTAAATAATTAACGAGACATTAAATATTTAGCCCACCTTTTAAATTCTCATAAAGTCAAATTAAATGTTATAACCACAACCTACCTTTATAAAGTGACTTTATAAATATAAAGTACATCTCACTTAATAAAGTAATAGGGACCACATTTATAAGTTGTCCAGCCCTGAATTTCTCTAAAATTTGGGGGTGGTTTCCACCCGTCCTGAATGTTTGTTTCCCTGCTCCTGCGTCCCCCCATCCCGGAAACTTGGGGGAACATTGGTATTAACAGGTAGACCCGAGTTTAAAACCTCTTGAGTGGGTGCAGATGAGGTCAGGTACAAGTCCTGAGTGATTTTGACCGCATAGAAATGCCCCTCAGTGTGCAGCTGCGTAGCTGAAGGGCTGCTGTGAGTTTTTATAAGCCGCAAACCCCACACTCCCTCCCCGTGCCAAACCCAAAAAGTAAAAAGATGGGATAAAATTGTTGAGTTCCTTCTAGAAATAGTTTTTATCTTCATGGACCCATCCTTGGAACTCTAATAAAAAAATGGCACTCTTAAGATCTTAAATTAATTTCTCTTATGCTTGGGTACTCCTACACGTGCTGTTAGTATGATGCAAAACTCTGTTAGTATGATTCTACTGGTTCAACTCTGTTGAACTATATTTGTTGCTTTCAATCTTGACTAATTTCTGTGAAACATCTAAATTTTGGTTGAGAATAACCCACACCTTTAAGTGGTCTTCACTTGCAGAGGATTCTACATAAGCTTATGCTTTATTTCCTGAACAATCTCCCTTTTGTAGGGACACGTGTTATTTTCTTTGCCATTTGCATTTGTCTAGAGTCTAGACTCTATATTGTGCTCTTTGACTGCCTAATATTTTCCACATTTCTCGTTCCATGTATATAAGTTACAAACCTTTTGATGTTCAAAGTTATGGTGAGTACCAGCCTCTCTTTGTTTTTTCATTTCCAGTACAATTAGGAATTACCAGCTCCCAACCCCTCCATTGTTTTCCAGGGCAGTGGATATTTTTCCAGTTGATTTGATGTGAATTGCTAGTGGGTTCAATATGATCCAACAGTATGGTGCTGACATGCTGTTAGCTTGGTTGTTACAATAGACATCTGTCTTTTCTCTTAACATACGAGACCTTCATTTTTTTTCCATGTTTACTTTATATAAACATCAGTGTTTCTCAACCAGTTTTCTCAAAGGTGTTTGGTGAAATCCAAGAAACTATCATTGATTTCATTCTTTAGTCTTGATCATGTACTCTGCTAGTCTAATTTTTTGCTTCCTGTTCGCAGGAATCTTCTCTGAAAGCTTGCCTTTCTGCAAACTTGAGTAGGGTGGGTGACATGAATTGTCTTTTTTATCTGAATATCACATCAGGATTTTTTTCCTTTTTCTTTTTTTACACTAACTATTACATGATATATGAGGAAAGCTTTTGTTCTCTTATTTTTCTCAACCTTTACAAATCTGTATTATTGGCACTGACCATTTTCTCTCTTATTAAGGAATCTATCATGGACGATTGCTAACTTTTAATAGTTCTGTCTTGCATTTTTCTCAAAATAATTACATTTCAGCGAGAAATTTAGTTATGTTCACCAAGATTCACAAATTTTTATTGAAGTAAATTTATAGGAAAATGTACCTCTACTATGAATATTCCTCTATTAATATGTTAAAATGGTTTCCCTAGGAAAATATCCTGTGTTGAGCATAAGGAAGAGAGATGTTTTTTTATTCATTGTGGTTGAGAAACATTTGGTACATATATTTGATGTGTTAATGTACTGCAGTCGCCGGAGAGGCAAGATGCCTGATGGGGTTCCTCTTTCACCACCACTTGGCGGTGATCATTATGCTTCTACTCAACGGTATCAGCGTGCAGACAGTTTCCAAACAAATAGCATGCAAAACCATGGTTATGATTCCTTTGCAGGATCTGTTCCTCCAGAAGCCAATGATACACGGGATGCTCAAGTAAGGAAGTGTTCAATGCAATTATGTTTTAGATCAAATTAGGCTTCTCTTGTTTTTTTCCCCTAACAAATTATCTTTATATGAAATATAATACAAAATATGGTATAAAATCAGCAACACTTCCTGAAATTTGTTAGTCAGAATATTTCAAAATAGTCCTTAGGGACTTCAATCAGTCCAAAATGACAGTAGTATTAAACCAGATCTCAGGAGTCAGTAAAACATTTATGTCAAAGCAAAAACCTATAATCTGAGTACCATACATTTAATTTGTTCTTTTTTGTGGACACCTCAGCTGTAATCAGATCTTGGTCTCCTTTGGACTATGAGGGATACACATCTGAATTTGCAGGTTGTCAATCAGAGAGTCCACCTCTTGCTCAAGGTCCATCTGCTTCGCTGTGAAGGATTTCAACATATTGCTAATCACTGCACTGCCCCTCATAACAATCCTATGTGGCTCACCATCCTCATTTTGCCTCTCCACAATCCAATTCATGTCTTCTTCGGAGGCCTTCAATTGGTCCTCAGATCCTCCTATTCCTTTGCTTAATTTCAGGAAAATCTATGAAAGCTTCCATGTTATCTCTCTTAGAGTCAACTTCACCATTATAAATCCAGTGAGAAGAGAATAAAGAAAACAAAAGCCAGGCCTTATTTACCCCCTAGACAGCCTTTTCACTTTCTGCAATCCCCCTTAATTGAAGGGAAGAAGGGTCAGAAATCCAACATCTTTTAGTATTGGTGGGAGGATGAGAAGGAACCAGACGCAAACCTGGCCAATCTTTCTCCCACCACATTAAATGCTTTTCTTTTTGTATTCATAGCTAAATGCGTTATAATAACTTTTATACTGATTTAGAGTGCTCACCTTTCTTAAATTTCCTAAAATTGTCTGTACTTTTGCAGATGTGTCCATTCTGCCTGATGAATGCTAAAAATCTTGCTTTTGGATGCGGTCATCAGGTAAACTTGATGAATATTTACTGATTTTCACTTAAATGGAGTCTTTTTAAATGCATGGTATTTTCTTACAGTTTTCTAACTGGTTTTTTATGACAGACCTGTTACGACTGTGGACAAAACATCGCTACATGCCCTATATGTTACAGTCAAATCACAACCAGAATTAAACTGTATTAAAGTTGATGTAGGTTTGATAGAAGATAAACATTTATTATGAGTTGGCTATCTGAAATACCGGAATCAGTGCTGGATTGGCATGGCCCTATGTTTTGTTGTGTGCATCTGTGCAGCAACTGTGATAATCTTTCTTTTATTGTTTCTGGTGTATATACTTTATGCATGCACCTTCTAGAGATTGCTTGGATTCCAGACCACAACCACTAATTGTAGATAATGTGTAGTGCCCTTGTTGGAAAGGCTAAAATTATTTTTCATATAATTTATGTTTTAGTACCGATGAGAGGCTTAAATTTATCCAAGACTATTTTGTAGCCTGAATTCATTTTTGTAATTTATTAAAAAAGAGCTAGAAATTTGTGAAGTCAGCCAAATGCTTGCATATCTGTCGATCAATGAATTTGATAAAATCAAATTGATTCTTTTAACGTCCAAGTGTATTTGACCCAAGGATATTTGTTATAGATTTTTCTTGTCAAGCAAGCTGTATCTTTGCCAAATTTTTCTTTGGTTGATTTAGGGTTGAGGACATAGAGGGTTAAAGGTGTTTGGTTTATGTCAGATACCTAATCCTTTGGGATTATGGTGTGTTGTAAATTTATTATTATTATCGATTTAGGAGTAATATGAAGAGTCATAGGTGAAAAGGAATAGCTATCAAAGCTCTTGGATGATGAAACCAAATTTCATATCTCAATGTATTTATATGTGACTCATGTTAAAGAAAATTTTCAAGTTTTGGAGTTATTCAAGGCTTACTAGTGGTATTAGAGGCTTGGTGTTTTTAGATAACTCCATGATCGTCATTGGCCTACTCCATAGCTATCCAGCTCCGTAGATATCTGTCCAATGCGTGCCCCAGTCAGAATTACTATTTGTATAATATTGCTAGTTAGCAAAGCATTGGTTGTCTTGTTTAATGTTGGAGCAATTTGTATTCTTGTTTGCTCACTCATATGAATTATAGCTTGAAGTGATTTTGTTTATGTAAATGCACTCTTTTGTTTCAATTTTTGGTGTGGTGCTTAATGTAAAAGAAAATTATCCAGAATGGTTAAGAAAGATCAAACATACTCTTATCAAATGATCTTTTGGATGACATTTGTGATGGAGATACTTCACCTGCGAAACGTACAAGAGATAAAGAGATTGCAATATGGACGAATAAAGATAAGAAAGCAGATGCCTTAATTGCAGCTTCTGTAACTGAAGAGGTGAGTCATCACATAGATCTACCAAAGTTTCTTGGGGTGCTTTCAAGAAATTGAAAGATTTGTATGATTCACATTTAGAGTTGGAGCTAATTCAATTGTTGTTGAAGCTCTTCAACCTAGAGTTGAAGGATAATGATCCCATGGCTTTAGCATCTGTTACCAACTTTTTTGTAACATAGTTGGGTCACTTGAGGAGCCGCCGATTGACAAACATGTCCAATGTTTGATTCCAGTGTATCAGTTGATCTGTCTTTATGGCTAGCCAGTTTTTCATTTGAATAATTTTGACCATGGCCCCGCGGAGTTTGTAATAAAATGTGCTAGTAGGGTGTTTTGAGTGGTTCGGTCTGCTAACATGTAAAATCTCAACTAAGGTATTCCAGAGAGTTTTTTTCCCTTGACAATTATGCTTTGCCTATAACCGAGTATAATTGACGAGGTTTTCTCCCATTTCTTTCAAAGCTGGAAGGCCCGATTTTGAATTCTGGGCCTTGGGGGGTTATTAGAGCCCAACTAAGTATATATAAACCTACTAGGCATTGTTAGAATAGAGCATGGTCATGTCCTAAGTCAATAGGACCTTTAAAAATTTTCTGATTTTTTTTTTTCAAGACGGGTAAAAAATTATTTTAAAATTTTTTAATTTTTAAAATTATTTCCCTAAGTTTTTTTATTAATTTTTCCATTAATTAATTGAAAAAATCTCGTTTGTAATAAGTTAGTCATCCGGACCTCGTTTTCAATGATTGAAGGCTCTAACCTTAAGCCAAAAATCATTCTTGATCGGCCAACTAGTCAGATCCAACTTTCAGATCATCAATCAAACACATAATGTTCATTTTCTCAAAAAAATCATTTTTGGGGAAAAAATGATTATTTCAGAAAAAATTAAAACTCTTCAAATTAATCCAAATTTAGTGAAATAAAAGACTAAATGACATCTCAATGAGCATTTATGATGATTGGAGTTATCATAACTCAACTTCAATGAACATTCAGTGAACAATAAAGATATATTCAGTTAACGGACTTGTCATCTCCAGCTAAATTCTCAAATTGGATGAGATGGAGAGTGCTCATTGGTTTGATGATTTGATTGAGGCAATAACCGATGATAACATTATGATTTGACAGCAATAGGCTCCTCCAAAGTTAGCGGTGGCTCCTCCATACCTAAGATGTGGCTTTACCTACTAGCTCATGCTCACACCCTCTCTCTCCAGCAGATGCGCCCTCACACGTGTGGGATGAATCTGGGATTGGTTTTCACTACTTAGGGTTGGGATGGGGGCGCCTTGCCTAGGTGGAGGCCTCCTCTCATTTCTAGCTCATCTTTTTCAAGTCTGGTCTTTCAGTGGTGGTCGGTCCGGTTAGGTCTAGTTTTCTGGTTTTAGGGTTTTGGGTTCTTATTTCATTGTATAAATAGAGGTTTCTTTAGCTCTATTGAGATGGATTTTTGTGTAGAGAAACTCTGTTCAAACTCTATAAATGCTTGTTGCTTTATGCAATCGCGGAATAAATTTTAAGGCTTTGGAGGCTCATATGGCTTGTTAAATGTGGATGAATGCTTGGCGAATGAGGTGATAATGTTTCAATTCTCTCTTTTCATGCTTAATGTTGGTTAACGATTCATGCTTTAGAAGGCTTCTGTAAGCACGTAGAACAATTATCATGGTTCGAGCAACCATGGCCCATTATGTTCTTTGATCATAATAGAGCTTATCGGCCGATACGATATATCGGGAATAGCCCATTTACTCAACTAGGTCCTATGAGGACCGAAGTATTTCAATATTTTTTTGGCACATATTTGAGTGATGGAAAACAAAGAATCTCTTTTACGTTTTTACCCAGTGTATCGGTCCTTGGGGAAAAGCTCGGGAAATATAGAGATCTTTTAGATACTTTTTGCTCATCTGAGGATCCTTATCATAGATGGATCCATACCATGAAAAGAAGAAGAGATTATTTAGGGAATGAATTTGCGCATCGAGTGAAAGCTTTAAGCAATGGATCTCCTGTTGGAAATGTTATGGAAAGGAGAGTTCAATTCTCCAATTCTCAGAAAGACTCTTAAGATCAATTATTTGAAGTTTCAATTTAATTGTTTATGGTTTTGCTTTTAGGAATTGAAAGTAGCATTGATTATTCAGTTATATGATATGATTTTTTACATTTAAATTGATAAAACATACATGATCTAATCCATCTTTTGACAAGTGTTTGAGTTGAATTTGTGTAGATCACTTCATCCAATCAAGTAGGAGTTTGAACTCAGGTGCATCCTCTCCTCTTGAAGTGAAGACATCTTTCGGAATTTTCAAGCTTCAAAGAATCCAAGCATCATAAAAAAAGCCACAGGTTTGAATGTTTTTCTTCATTTTTATTCATCTTTCAAAGTTTAAAATTTTTTTACATTCTTGGGTTAGGGCAAGGTTTGGGCTAAAGTGAACATTCATTTACCAAACCTTATGCCCCTATTGGCTGTCCCTGTTGGAGACATTTACCATCGTACACACTCTTTTGGTCAAATTGACCTAGTTAAACCACTATCCTAAGTTTAATTGACATCAGTGGAGCATTAATTGCCATCATCTAGTCACACCCACGCCTTCCTACAATCAAGGAGGCTAACTTAGCCTTCTCCTACAGTTAAGGAGGCTAACTAGACCACTCCAGGAGTGATCTGTGTGACATTAATGCACCTAATTGCTAACTGGTGGTTACTTTCAGTTCAACCATTCAGTGACAGTCAGTTAAGGCGCTTCCATTCATTAAATATATTATTTAATGATTACTTATTATTATTTAATGAATTGGAGTCAACAAGGCGCCTCCACCAACTTCTGATGGTCAGTTCAGCTTCAGTTAACCTCATCAGGGTTCATTGGAGTCATGCAGGACTAGCACTTGATGGTTGGATTGCTATGACGTGTGTTTGATCTCCTTCAGTTGAGATTCAGTCATTTATTGCACTCCGACTTTAGTTAGGGTTTGGTGAGTCAATTAGGGTTTTGGTCAAGTGGTTAACTGAGTGAGATTGCATGGCAAAGAGTCAGTTAAGCTAGACTCACTCATTGAATTCGAATTGTCTCCTTAGGTATTCGAATTCTTCATGGAGTTAAGCCATTGCTCAGCATTGGAATTGTAACCCTTTATTGTTTATTAAATATACAGAGAGGAAACCATTCTGGTTCCAGTTATTTTCCAATTCATGAGTATTTGTTAATTATTCTTTGATGATTTTGATTCCTAGTTCCTAGATCATGTGCAAGAATTAATATGGTATCAGAGCTTACGGCGGGACGAAGATCAATCTCTCAAGAACAAGTTTTTTGATAGATTTTTCCATAAAATTTGAGCAATAGCTCAAAAATCCAGCACTGCATCAGAAGCCAAGGCTTAACACTTAATACTCCAAGTAAAGAACTTGTTGATCAAGCTTGCTTGATTGACTATGCTGGGTGTGATGAAAGCCTAAATGTGCAGGTTGTCCGACCTTACGGTGCCCCTTTTGTTTTGATTTGCAGGTTTTATCAGGTACAACTTCGAATGGACTCATCAATCCCTCCTCTCACCCCATTCACAAGCTATTCGGAATAGAAGTTGAAGATGATTGCATATCTGAAGAGACGAGGTCTTTATGAGGTGTCTATTGGACTTGGAAGAGAGTCTTATGAGAATGAGAATGACTGGCTAAATGACAATGATAGAGCTGTTGGAACAATATGTCTGGCCCTTGATGATAGCTTGTACTACCTTAATCTTGGTTCTACTGAATACCCAAAGGATCTCTAGACAAAATTGGACAGAACCTTTGGCAAGCACAATGAGGATTATAATAGTACTTTAGAGATCACAGCCAGCACCACAAGAGTTCTTTACTCAAAAGTCTCAGCCTCTACTCTCTCTGATGAAGTTGTTCAAGATGAAGATGAAGCAGAATCTTATACACATTCGATTCGAATTGAAGAAAGTCTCCATGAAGTGACTTTTCCTGATGCTTCAGAAGTTCATGAGATCTTTGATATCTCATCTTCTCATATTGCTGAAATGGAAGAAGACATTCGAATCTCTGATATTGAAGAAAAATACTACTGCACTTCCATGCAAACATTCACCGGTGATTTTCCTTTGAATTCTGCGCAAAATTTACCAGTAATTGCTTCCAAAAGTGAAGAGAAATTTGATTTTTCTCCCTCTAATGTTGTTGCTGGTGTGCAAATATGTAAAAACTTGGATATTTTGGAGGAAATATCAGATTACAAGAGTGACACATTCGCTCCCCATGATCTAGATCTTCCAGCAAATTTCTACAGGATTGCATGCACCAAAATTCATAATTTTGAAGAAGAAGAACACTGTGCATCCACCGTCTCGGTTGACCATAATTTTGGATTTGATCTGAACCTTATTGGATCTGATCTGATCTTATTTGGATCTGATCTGATATTTATTGGTTCAAAATTTCAGGTTCATAAACCTTCAGTACTGCTTGTAGCTGTTCTCATCAATGGTGTGAAGAAACAAGTACCGCAAGTCTCCTACAAAACTGCTGCTGGTGATTTGATTTGATTTCATAGTTTTGGATCTGTTGTGAACTTATTTAGATCTGATTTACATTCTGATATGATATTATTTGGTTCATATTTTAAAATTCAAGAGCTTTCAGTCATGCTTGTAGCTGCTCTCACCAATTCCGGTGTGAAAAATCAAGTATCGCAGTTCTTCTTCAATTTTGCTGCTGGGGATTTGGTGTTAGTTTTCTCTTATGAGGTTGCTGATATTTTATTTTGTGAATCATTAGATATTTCTGAAGCTATATCAGATTATGGAGCTCAAGTATTCGTTCTCCAGAGTCCCAGGGATTCTCTACCTTTGGTCACAAGCTCATTTCTTCATAGAACTAGTAAAGAGGAAGACATTCTGCATCCGCTTGGACACTTGTTTCTAAGATTTGGGGCTGATTTTACCACTCATGGTTTGCTGTTCAAGGCTGCAACATATCAGTTTCTTGAGTGTTGCACACATGGTTTGAATCTTCAAGAACCTTTGCTCTCTCTTCAGATGATTTCAGCTACTCTACATGGGTCCAGTTTTCACCGTGCGGCTGCTTATATTTCTGAGTCAGTTGAGTGCATTGTTCTTCTTCCAAAGTGGAAGATTCCTCTAGACATATTCATTTAGTTTGGATTAAGAGGTTCACATGCACAGTCTCAGGATGCTGCCGCATAGAAGAACCAATTCCTGATTTACTGCTTAGTTTGAGGGGGGGTATTTTTCCCATGAGGTTTTCCCCGTTTCCTTGGCTATATTAAGCAGTTACTTTATTGTACAGGGTGACCTATGGCCTTAGTTGCCAGGGCCCTAGCATTTTATGCATCTATGTTTTCTAACTCTTCCTGAGTATAGCTTAAGGGGGGGTGTTGGAGACATCTACCATCATACACACTCTTTCGGTCAAATTGGCCTAGTTAAACAACTATCCTAAGTTTAATTGACATCAGTGGAGCATTAATTGCCATCATCCAGTCACATCCATGCCTTCCTACAGTCAAGGAGGCTAACTTAGCCTTCTCCTACAGTCAAGGAGGCTAACTAGACCACTCTAGGAGTGATCTGTGTGATATTAATGCACCTAATTGCTAACTGGTGGTTACTTTTAGTTCAACCATTTAGTTACAGTGAGTTAAGGCGCCTCCACCAACTTCTGATGGTCAGTTCAGCTTCAGTTAACCTCATCAGGGTTCATTGGAGTCATGCAGGACTAGCACTTGATGGTTGGATTGCTATGACATGTGTTTGATCTCCTTCAATTGAGATTCAGTCATTTATTGCACTCCAACTTCAGTGAGGGTTTGGTGAGTCAATTAGGGTTTTGGTCAAGTGGTTAACTAAGTGAGATTGCATGGCAAAGAGTCAGTTAAGCTAGACTCACTCATTGAATTCGAATTGTCTCCTTAGGTATTCGAATTCTTCATGGAGTTAAGCCATTGCTCAGCATTGGAATTGTAACCCTTTATTGTTTATTAAATATATAGATAGGAAACCATTCTGGTTCCAGTTATTTTCCAATTCATGAGTATTTGTTAATTATTCTTTGATGATTTTGATTCCTAGTTCCTAGATTATGTGCAAGAATTAATAGTCCCGTCCTCAATTTGCGGCCATCTTTCTGTTTTTATTGCAGCCCTTTCTTCCCCTCTTTCGTTGCCCACTTTTGCTCTCTTTCTTCGCTTTTTGCAGCCCTCTTTTGGCCTTATTCTTCACCTTTTGCAGCCCTCTTTTGGTCCTAATTTGCAGTCTCATTTACCTTTTTTTGCAGCCACTTTTTGGGCCCTAGTTTTAGTCATCTTCATCACTTTTTGCAGCCCTTATTTTTCAATTTGCAGCCCCTCTTTCACCTTTGTTTTCATCCTTCTTTGACCTCCTTTCGTCCTTTTTTCACCCATTTTTCACTTTTCTTTTCATAGCCTTTTACTCCTCTTTTTCTTCTTCCGGTTTTGGTAAGGGTTGAGTAGTTTTTGTTACTAAGTTTGTAGATCTAAGTTTCAATTTATGTTTTATGAACTAACACCATAACGAGTTTGTGTTCAAAGTTCTTAGTTTCGGGCAGGTGAAGGAGAGCCCAAAGGCTAAAAGCAAGCAAGGAAGCAAGCAAGAGAAAAAAAGACCAAAACATCTCCCTCCTCTTTTTTCCCCTTCTCACTATCTGCTCATTCAAAAAGAAGCTGAACATAACAAAGCATTGTAAAAAATTAATAAAAAGGCTAGTGGGAGCAAGCTTCCCATCTTTTTACTTCCCCTATCTGGGGGAACTGTGTCTTATGTTCCTTTTTATCTTTCTTAGTGTAGTTTTTACTTAAAGCACTTAACTTAGTTCTTTTGATTAGGCTTAGTTTTCATTTCCATTAATTGCTAGTTGTTCATTAAGTATAGCTATTAATTGCTAGATTAGACTTTATTAATTGCATCGTGGTATCTTTCTCTATAATTGTCAATCTTAAAAAGAACCAAAATCTCTTGAATCTCACAATAAGGTGGATCAAGAGTGCTCTCTGTTTGAGAGTTTGTTTAATTGTCTTTATTTTATTTTCATGCATTCTATTGTTTGCTACTTTAACTAACTAATTCTTAAGTAAGACTCTTGAACTTGTAGTAACACAAGTCAAGAGCACTCTCTGTCGGAGAGCATTATTAGATTTGCACATCCTTGTATTAGGCATTTAGATTAGATAAGTCTCTTGAACCTTTGTCATAAGACAAGGTCAAGAGCGCTCTTTGTCGAAGAGTTTTAATTAATTAATTTAATAAAACTTGCAACACACACCCCTTTAATTAATTAACTCCCTCACCTCCTAGCCGGAGTATGCTCTGACCGATCTCAGATCGGAGTACCTAGAAATGACACTGGATTTTTATCCCTGCAAGAGTAATTTAATAAAACTTAACATCCCATAACCAACGCACCGGTGTTGTAGGGAATTTTCCAAAGTACTTCCTAGTAGAGGCACCGGAATCTTGTTGTCAAAGCTTCTCAGCTAGCTGCTCAATTTTCGTGATACCAGCCTGGGATATTGGGCGGGCCTGACATGTCTTCAATGGAGGGAACTTAGAATATTCTCCCGACTTTTGACAAACCTTCGTTGACACCTAAATCAAGAGCACATAAAATCCTTAAAACCTACCAAGAGCATTCGCACAATCTAATACTCACTAGTTGGATTCCTAGACTTATTATTTTATTTGCGCATTTCAATATCATTGACTCCATAATGCACTAGTCCTTGATTAAATTTGCATAATTATCTTATATTGATCAATTGTTTATGGTTCATTATAAATTGCTATCTCTGAATGCTTAATCAATAGTCTGGAATTTATACTTATCTTTTAATCTCTTGCCGCAACATGGATTGTTCTTTTGATATTGTGTCACCTTCATAATAAGTAAACACCTTCAAATATTAATAACTCCTAAGTAACATTCATCCGCATCCACAACTTTTAAAAACACTTTAACAACTTAAGAGCCATAAAAACTCTTTTGTAGGGTCTACTCCCCTTGGCTTTATTAGGAGTTAGCCTAAACGGAGGAGCTAGGAGTAGGTGACAGTACCTAGCTGTGTGCTTGCCCCCAAGGTCACACCTCTCCCACTTTCCTAAGTGAGGAGACAACTTTCATTAGATTTTTGCTGTTGGTGTGCGATCGACGGACAACATCTTTAGGCGACGTTGCTGGGGACAAATCTTTTTGTTCTTGGACGACCTTTGTTTATATTAGGTTTTTACCTTTTTTTCCCTTTTTTGGTAGACTTTTAGTCCAATCACTCTCAGAAATTAGGCTTAAGTCCACCTGGCGACTCCACTGTTAGTTAACATCTCAAGGTATTCTACTAGAAGAAACTCTGAAGGTTTGTTCGATTTCATCCCCGACCCTGAAAAAGTCTATAGGAGGAGACTGAACAAACTAGCTTCTCGTAGGATCCTTGCAGAATTTGGATCTGAGTCTGTTTCAGACATCCACCTTTTATTTTCAGAAAACTTATAAAATTTGCAAAACAATAACTGTTTCCTTGACACAATGGGTGAGTTCTTTACTCAACTCAACTTTACTCAGATAGCAAGCAGGTCAACCTCATGACATTCCTGAAAAGGCTATCGACAAACTTATGACATATAATGGCACTGATGCCTTTGTCTCTGTTGAGCAACATCTCAGAAATTTCTCCAGGCATTGCGGGTCTTATGTTAGGGGTGCTGATAAACATGAAGATGTATACATGACCTTGTTTGCTTTGTCTTTGGATGGCAAGGCTGACCATTGGTATGATAATTTGCCAAACAATTCTTTTACCACCATAGCAGACTTCAAGACTCCTTTCCTTGGAAAGTTTGGCAGTAAAAAGGAACCTAGACATCTAGTAGCAACTTTGACTAGCATGAAGAAATCTGAAACTGAAACAATGGATGAGTTCAATAATAGGTTCACTGAGTTGGCAAATTCCATCCCTGCCACTTATTCTCATCCTGCAGCTTCTATTTTGGATTATTACATTGAAGCATTAAGTGGCAAGATCCAGTACTAGATTAGAGGCAAGGAGTCGACTATTTTACTTCTAGCCCAGGGTTTGGCCGTCAAAATTGATAAGAATATGCAGTTTTCAGGAGAGTCAAACATCCAAGGTTGCTTTAGGTCATCCGTTCCTCTTAAAAATGTTGAACCTAAACGAAAGGAGCCGTCAAACGAAGCTCATGAGAAAAAGCTCACAGACCTAATTGAGAAAATGCAAGAAATGGAAAGGAAATACTTAGCACAAATTAAGGAAGTTCAGAATAGGGTCATAATAGTTGAAAGAATGCAACCTCCGCCACCTCCTAGAACTTTCCCTGCAAGGCAAACATGGCAGAGAAAGAATCCCAACCATGAGCAGAGGCCTCTGAGCAGAGGCCTCTTCACCAGCTAGAGGCTACTAATATGGTTGTGTTGAGGCCCGGAAATTCGTAGGCAACAACAGTAAGGGATTCTCCCCAGTCAACGTTCCGAACTAGCCCGTGACTGTTTGGTATGGGAAATCCATCCGGTTTGCGGTCCGGCTACCGTAGGTCAAAGTAACAAAACAAAGGCTTTATCGGTTGCGGCCCGGCCCACCGTGTATTTTTGTATTTTTTGACTTAATGAATGATATGCAAGTGCTTAATTAACCATGCATGGCAATAAGATGCAAGGAGCAGTCACAACGTGATGCGCAGGTTCTTACTTCTCGTCTTAGCATTCACAAGCATCTAAATCACATACAACAAGAAATTAAAACTAACTACCTAAACTATCCCTAGGGAGCAAGATTATCATTCGTTGGTGAGTAATATATTTTGTACATGCATTATGAAGAGTTACAGATAGCTGATACTTCTTTCAAGACACATGAACAATTACAGATATTTGAACAACCAGATAGCCAATTGTTTATGGACAACATTTATTACTCACAGTGGAAAACATCACAAAAATATACTGAAGAACATTCAACAAGAACATAGGTTCAAGAAGTTAAACACTCTCACAGTTAATGAAACATAGCTGAAAACGAAATAGTCCCCCTTCAACATTGTTCATTTAATCACATTGATACATTCTACATCTCGCTTTCTCCAGCAGGCAAAAGTTGCAGTTTTTGATTGTAAAACGAAATAGTTCCTCTTACAAGCAAATGGTGTACAAGTTTTTCCAGGGAAAAAGTCCATGTCTAAGTTCTACTTTCAAATATTTAAACTATAACTGCACACTGCTTGGGCTACCCTCCAAACGTATGACCTTTCGGTTTCTCGAACGTTTCATATTCTTCTCTCCATCTTTTCTTCGAATGTTCATGATCAGTTGGGTAACTGCTGGACCTTTCCGTCCTTCAAACGTTTCATATTCTTCTATGTTGTCTGTTATGCATTCATGAACTATTTAGTAACTAATAGCTCTTTTGGGTCGGTGCATTTGTCGCCTTGGTAGTCTGACCAATCCCTTGAGTCCACCTGCAAATAAACCAACATGCATCATTCATTGGATTTGCGTTCCAAAACAAAGCAGCAAATTATATTACTGAAACAGCTAATCCACAAGAAAAGACCAGGTGCGCCATCATCATTTTACAAATGCCAACAACACTACCTCGTTCTCCTACGGGCTCGTGAAAAAAACACCAACTGCGGAAAACGGGAGGAAACCGACATCGGAAGCAAAAGCTCTGCCCAACCGCAACGGTGGAAGAGTAAAGGCTACAGGCATGCGACAGGAGGGCGGAAAAACTCATCGCAAATCGGAAGGATAATGACATCAGAAGCCAAATGGTTTTCCCAGCCGCAACGGCGGAAGGGGCACAACTACGGGCACGTGACGAAAAAGTCAACACGCATTGGCAGCGGAGCGCTTTTTACTTCGGATGGCTAAATGCCTTAAGAGCCGCAACGATGGAAGCGAAAATGTTAGGGACACGAGACCCGAGGGTGGGAAGACTCTCAATCGGAAGTTGAAAGACATTTTACATCGGACGCTATAAATGGTTTTCCCAGCCGCAACGGCGGAAGAAGAAAAGTTACGGGCAAGCGACTAAAGACTGATGCATCAGCTGGCGGAGCATTTTGGACTTCGGGCGCTGAGTTGCTTTGAGAGCCGCAACGGCGGAAACGAAAAGGTAATGGCTTCCGATCAAACATATTTTCAACGCCCGATGTATAAAAATGATTTAAGTGTTTTGGACAGCTTCTCAAACTCAACGGACAGAAACCTGTTATACCTCCGCAACGATGACCCACAATAAAGAACACTTGGTTCGATCAACAAGCGAAAACAAACTTAGAATCTGCGTCTCACCATAAATGCCAAACGCAATCAAAATTTGAACCTTGGGTAAGAGTTAAGCTTTTACAATTATCTAAAATTAAAACACGACCAAAACTCAAAGGATCCAACGATTAAAACAATGCAAAATCATGAGGAGGGGCCCAAAATTTAAGAAATTTGAGGAGAATGGTTGCAGCTGCAACAATTGGCGATTACCTGGTGAACCTAGATCTCTGGGCGATTAATCTTTGAGTGACAGACCGTTTAACGACAAATGCATCCTATTGAATTCTTCCATCTATTTGGATTTCTCGAATGCCGGAAGTGTGTACCTTCAATCATTGATAATAGTCCAATTTGGGAGAGTGGAAACCAAGATTTTCAAGTCCAGATAACTCTATTGAGGCCAGAGGATGAGTTTCATTATTACCTTTGTCTTCAGGTAGCTGATAGCTTGGACACCACAGGATTGTAGCACATGGTAAACATAAATATTCATTTGTTCCTCGTTTCTATGCCATTTTAGCACTTTTTGTGCTTTTGGACCTTTGTCCATGTTCATATGAGTCCTCCTGCATGCCTTTCTTACTGAATTTTAATTCAGGATCCTCTATTCCATAGTGTCCTTTTGTGTGAGCGGTGTACTTAATGTTTCGGCTCATGGACGGAGAGGATCTTTCAACAATTTAGTACTTATGATTCAGCATCTGCTTTGATGCATGATGCTTTCATAGGATTTTTTTGATTCTTATTTGCCTTTTGGCATTCGTTTCTTGGCATGGGATCATTTATATTTAATATACTGTTCACCTTGCTCCATTCCATGGGTCTTCTGATGTCGCTCCTTAGAACATTTTAAGTGTGACGTGGATGGAGCCTCAACATAGTATTCCAGACTCTTCGAATCCGGTTTATTTCACAGGGGTTAAGCAGGACTTCAATGCACACAGAGCTTATTCGTGAAAACTGCTAAACTGGAAGAAGTTCTTTTAGCAACACCCAGTCTGAGACCCAAAAACGTTTATCATTCCCAAACATTTTGATGTTCCCCATGCAACCGCGGGTTCGTCCCCTTTATTGAAACCAAGAAATCTCAAACTAAAGCAAACTGGAAAACATGACTCAAAAGACAGCCAAACAGATTATTTATATACAAGACAGAAGAAATCAAACAAACTTAGGAAAAATATGGCTTGAGAACCAAACCATTTACTGGTAAGTTCTCTTCCCATCCTTGCAGATCTTGCAACTTATAAGTAGAAGCGCCAAGCTTTGTCGCTATCTGATAAGGGCCTACCCACAACTGCTGGAATTTAGTATGCTTTCCTTTCTCATCATGGGGGTGATCCCATTTGAGAACCAAATCACCTACCTCCAAGTCTTTTGTTCCAGCCTTATGTTTGTCGAACCATCTCTTTATTACCCCCTGCTGTTGCTCAAAGTGCTCTCTGGCTTTAGATCTAGCCTCTTCTGCTTTCAGGAGATTATATATCCTTATTTGCAAAACTTCATCATCCGACCCTCGAGACTCTTGAGCTATTATGGAAGAGGGCAGCATGATATTGGGGGGAAGAATGGCTTTTTTACCATACATAAGGGTATACGGTGACACTCCTATCGCAGACTTGGGGGTGACTCTATCGACCCAAAGGGCGTTTGGTAGCGCTGCATGCCAACTCCTTTGGTTTTCTATTACAGTCTTTTTTAAAATTCTAATCAGGTTTTGTTAGAGGATTCAGCCAGGCCATTTCCTTGTGGATAATAATTAGCAGAATAATGCAATTTTATCTCTTTATCATGAGCAAAAGCAGCCAATTTAATTGATGAAAAGTACTTAGCATTATCAAAGACTAACGAAACTGGAACTCCAAACCTGGTCATGATATGATCTTGCAGGAAGCTGATGACTTCGTCTTCATTTATCTTGCGCAGCGGGATAGCTTCGACCCAGCGAGTGAAATAATCAGTCGCGGTCAGAATGTACTTGTGCTGCAGGGAGGAATTCAGTTTTATTTCTCCAATAATATCCAACCCCCATTGCTCGAATGGCTTCGTGATCATCACAGGCTTTAGGGGTGCTGCTGCTTTAGGTTGTCTCCCGCTACACTTTTGGCAAATATCACACTTTCTGACATGTGCGTGTGCATCTTTGAAGAGTGTAGGCCAATAGTAACCGGCTCTGAGGATTTTGTGGGCTGTAGTATCTCTTGAATAATGTCCCCCCGCAGGCTCGTCATGCAACTCTGTCATTACTTTCTTCGCATCTTCCTTTTCTAAGCATCTGAGAAGAACCCTGTCATAATTCTTTTTGAATAGTACTCCTTCAAAAGTTGATAGGAAGCTGATTTAAGACGCAGCGCTCTTCTTTGCTTGGAATTCCAATGTTCTGGCACCAGCCCTGCCTGCAAGTAATGCACAAGGTCTCTATACCAAGACTCGGGCGCTGTAAACAAAGGACATACCTCCATTACATGTAATTCAGCTTCATATTCCCAGGTGTGTTCTCCATTGTTCGCATTCTCAGTCATCAGTATGCACAACCTTTGTCCTTTAACTATAGAGGCTGGTTTGAATTCAAGGTCGTACTCTTGAAGAGCTGTAACCCAGTTGCCCCTTCTTTCTTCTAACTCCTTCTGTATAAGAAGGGACCTTACCGCTGGGTAGGGGACTATTACTTTGGTTCGATTTTTTAAAATATAAGGCCTGAATTGCTTCACTGCTTTGAATACTGCATAAGCTTGCTTATCAATCGCTGGGTAATTTAATTCAGCCCCTTGTAGACCAATGCTCATGAAGGATATTGGGAATTCATCCCCCCCATTTTCTCTTTGCGTAAGCACAGTTGCTAGCGAATCATCGGATGCAAAGGTATACAGAATAAAGTCTTTATCGAAATTTGGGCTTTTCAGGGAGGGTGCGTGTGCAACAACAATCTTGATTTTGCTGAAAGCATTCTTTTCAATCTCGGTCCATTTGAACTGTGCATTTTGCTTCACCATCTGTTGCAATGGCTTGACAATCTGAGCGAAATCAGGCACAAATATTCGCACGAAATTTATAGTTCCCATAAATGATTGCATCCCTTTTTTATTATGGGGCAACGGGATTTGTTCAATAGCCTTGATTCTTTCTGGATCTATAGAGATTCTTTTCTTTGAAACTATGTGACCCAGCAATTTGCCTTCCATGACAGTGAACACACTTTTTAGGATTGAGTGAGATGCCATATTTCCGACAGCGTTCGAAAATTTGCCTTAAGTGAAACGCGTGTTCTTCTCTTCTCTTCGAGAATATTGTAATATTGTCAAGGTACACTACAGCACTACGGCCAATCAATCCACGGAAAACTATGTCCATAGCCCTCTGAAACGTCGCTCCAGCATTTATAAGCCCAAAAGGCATCCTTCTGTAGGCAAAGGTTCCCCATTTGGTCCTGAACGTGGTCTTCAATCTGTCTTCTTCGGCTACTATTACTTGATTGAAGTCAGAGAAACCATCTAATAATGAAAACAATTCAGAACCTGAGACCATTTGTAGCAATTGCTCCATGGGTGGAACAGGATAGTTATCTTTGTCTGAAGCACGGTTTAAGTTACTGAAATACACGCAGAGTTTGATTTTTCTGGATTTTTTTCTCACTGGTACCAGATTTGATACCCACTCCGAGTGTCTGACCTTAAAAATGATTCTAGCATCCAATAATTTTTTCACTCCACTCTGAATCAGCGATTCCAATTTTGGATGCATTTTCCTTAAATGTTGCTGATACGGCTTGATGCCGGCTTTGATGGGGACAACATGCTTAATGATGCTGGTGTCGTATGTTTTCATATCTTCGTATGTCCATGCGAAAACATCTTTATATTGTTTAAACAGACTGACGAACTTGTCTCTTTCTGTTGGTGAACAACATTTGCCGAGATTCACAAATTTAGGATTCGTTTCAGTCCCTAAATTAATCAGCTCGAACTGCAGAGATGAGCTGTGGGTCTTCACGTTGGCTGGTCTTCTGAACTTTTCATTTAAATCGAACATTTTTTCTAACGTTCTGACTCATTTAGGAATGAAATTATCACACTTCAGCTCAGCCTGATGTTCTTCATCATCTATGATCGCTCCTTTAGACACCTCGTCATTTGTTAAACATTCTATAATCTGCTGGTCATTATCGAACACTCGTAGGTTCGTAATCATATCAGGTACAGAAGGCTTGAAAAGTAATTCAACAGAGCATCGATTATTAGTGGGTACCAACCTAGCGGCTGATGTGGCCAACATGTCAGCGGCTGCATTTTTAAGCCTTGGAATTGAAATAATATTGAATGCATTAAAACATTTAAGTAAATCCCATACCTCATTCTGGTAAGCCTTTAAGTGAGGAGAAACACAATGTATTTGATTCTGGATTTGTTTCACAATAATTTCGGAATCTCCAAGAACTTTTAGATTACTTACTTTTAATTCAATTGCCTTCTTTAGTCCCTGCACCAGCGCTTCGTACTTAGCTGTATTATTAGTACAATCAAACTCTAATCTACATGAGAGAAAATATTTATTCTTCTGGGGATCGATCAAGATACAGCTGGCTCTTGACCCTTCTAATGTCTTAGAGCCATAAAAAAACAAAGTCCAAGAATCACTAACTATTGAAGGTGAATCTATTCCTACTGCTAAGCTTACTATATTACAGTCAATCTCATTAGCCTGTGAGAATCGAAGGAGATCAAGCTGGGTGTCAAATGTGTTGCTGGCTTCTTCTGCTTGGTAATTTCCTGGTTCCAACTCAATAAAATAGTTTCCCAATACAGAATCCACTGGTACATTCTTCTCCTCCAGTTGAGTAACATTGTACTTCATGTGAGGTTCTCTCAGAATCTTAATCTGATTCAGACTCCCTTTGTATGGAAACCACAGATGTGACCAATCTGAGGGCGAAATATCCATTTAATTTGGCCGACCAATCTCTGCTCAGGACAAGACCGTAAGCGTTTGGTATATCAACCACCACGATGTTAATAACTTGGCATACTTTGTCATTAGATGCTAGACGGACTAGGACATCTTCCATCTCACCAATTACCTTCACATCAGTTCTGTCCAATTGGACCACCCTCCACGTGGATGGCTTAGGCTGCCCATTGATCTTTTTACAGACTGATATGGGCATAACATTAACCGACGCCCCTGAGTCTACCAAGCAATTATGTAAATTATGATTGAAAATTTCAAACGTGAGGAGGAAAGGTGGATGTTTGCTTTTAGACTTACCTCCAACGCTGGTTTCTCCAATTTCTTCTTCTTCCTGAGGTTGATTGTCAGTGGGCAGCTTCTCATCCGATGCTTCAAGTGCTTTCAATAGTCTTTCTTTTTGCTGCGGCACTTTACACATTTCAAATAGTGGAACATTCACTTTTACCTTCTTTAAATCCTCCACGATGTCATAATCCATCGACTGCTCAATGGGATGAGGTTTATCAACATTCATCTTTCCTTCATTTGGTCTAGCTAACGTATTATTGTGTTTCAGATCTTGGCTGGTAATAGTGAATTCTGGAATCTTATCAGCTAAGGATTTATTCTGAAATTTCTTTACATTTCTTTGCAGTCTTTTGATCTTTGGTAGAATGAGACTGTTTTCTTTAATTGGCCCTTGGCTCCTGGTTGCCACGTTGGTTTCCATGATCGATCAAATAACGAAACAGAATCCCACAAAACCATGGTTTCCTCTTCTTGTTCCTTTGTTGACGTAGTATTCTCTTTTTTCTCTTCATCTCCATCTTCTGTTAATCTAGAATCCAGCAGCTGATTCATGACCAACGTCATCGAATTTATCCATTGAGGACAATTCTTTTCAGAGTGTGGCTGTTGGTGGAAAGTGCAAAAATTGTCCATTCCTACTTCTGTTAAATTCATAGATGCAGTATTGTGAGGAGGAGGTTGGGACTGATTGTTATCCTCCCTTTACTTATAGTAGGGCCTATAAAACTTTTGTGTTTCCTTCTCTTTCTTCAAATCTATGATTTTGTTGGAAAGCTTCTGCATCATTTTGGCCATATTTTCCAAATCTAGCGACTTTTCTTCCTTAGGCTTAGTAAACAATAAGGCTTTTCTTCCCGCACCTTTCTCTTCTGACTGTTCTGGATAGTCTTCAATGCTCTCTCTTTCAGCTTCCACTACTTCTGCTTCTTCATAGGTTTCCGTCAAGGTAGGTTTGGCCCTACCTTTGGCAAACATGGCGAAATCAGGGCCTAAAGCTGAAGTATAATATTCAATCAGAACTTTGTCTGAAGGTTTATTCGTTTCAGAAAAATTCTTGAGATAGGCTGCAAACCTTTGTGTGAAACTGTGCACTTTTTCCTTTCTTTCTTTCTTCAAGGCGCATAGCCCTTTCATGAGGGCTGCGTGAGTTTTTTGAGTTGCATACTTACTTCTGAAATTTTTTTCGAAGGTATCCCAATCAGTGATAGAGTTAGCAGGCAACCCAAAGTACCATGATGCCGCAACTCCTTTAAAGGTATGCGGGAACAGTCTGCAGAGTACATCTTCATACTCCCCGGCCCTTAATCCTTCAATTTCCAAGTAAAAACTTTGTAGGTGACCATCTACTAGTATTTTCTCATTTGGGTCAAACTTGGGCAACATCTTGTCAAAGGCTTGAGATAGGTCGTGTAATGGAGGTGTCAGGTTTAATGGTGATCTGGCTCTCCATGCAAGTGGTGGATTAGCATTTACTCCTGCCATGAGTCTAGGTGGAGAGTGAGGAGGTGAGCCAACTGGAGTATGAGCAGGAGAACTGTGCGGGGTTGCTGGGCCTTCTTGATTCAAAGGTAGCATACCTTCCTGTAAGGCTGTTTCCACAAGTTCTTCCCAATATTCAACCAACACTAAGTCTTTCGCTAAAGGACGATCTTTCTTTTTATACTCTCTTCTGGGCAATTCAGGGATGATTGGTAATCCTCCAATCTTTTTTACATACGCCCTGGTGTGTCTTCTCAGATCATTAACAACTTCGTTGCCAATAGCATACAGATGTTCTCTATTTCTTTCTTCCGGAATTGGATTATGAAGCCCACTACTTTCAGAACTGTTACCGGTGGAATAATTTTGGGAAAACGGGTTTCCTCGGCCAACCATGCACTGGCGGCCCTCCTTCTAGCACCAAAACTGTTGAGGCCCAAAAATTCGCAGGCAACAACAGTAAGGGATTCTCCCCAGGCAACGTTCCCAACTAGCCCGTGACTGTTTGGTATGGGGAATCCGTCCGGTTTGCGGTCCAGCTACCGTAGGTCAAAGTAACAAAACAAAGGCTTTAGCGATTGCGGCCCGGTCCACCGTGTATTTTTGTATTTTTTGACTTAATGAATGATATGCAAGTGCCTAATTAACCATGCAGAGCGATAAGATGCAAGGAGCAGTCATAACGTGATGCGCAGGTTCTTACCTCTCGTCTTAGCATTCACAAGCATCTAAATCACATACAACAAGAAATTAAAACTAACTACCTAAACTATCCCTAGGGAGAAGGATTATCATTCGTTGGTGAGTAATATATTTTGTATATGCATTATGAAGAGTTACATATAGCTGATACTTCTTTCAAGACACATGAACAATTACAGATATTTGAACAACCAGATAGCCAATTGTTTATGGACAACATTTATTACTCACAGTGGAAAACATCACAAAAATATACTGAAGAACATTCAACAAGAACATAGGTTCAAGAAGTTAAACACTCTCACAGTTAATGAAACACAGCTGAAAATGAAATAGTTCCCCTTCAACATTGTTCATTTAATCACATTGATACATTCCACATCTCGCTTTCTCCAGCAGGCAAAAGTTGCAGTTTCTGATTGTAAAACGAAATTGTTCCTCTTACAAGCAAATGGTGTACAAGTTTTTCCAGGGAAAAAGTCCCTGTCTAAGTTCTACTTTCAAATATTTAAACTATAACTGCACACTGCTTGGGCTACCCTCCAAACGTATGACCTTTCGGTTTCTCGAACGTTTCATATTCTTTTCTCCATCTTTTCTTCGAATGCTCATGATCAGTTGGGTAACTGCTGGACCTTTCCGTCCTTCAAACGTTTCATATTCTTCTATGTTGTTTGTTATGCATTCATGAACTATTTAGTAACTGATAGCTCTTTTGGGTTGGTGCCTTTGTCGCCTTGGTAGTCCGACCAATCCCTTGAGTCCACCTGCAAATAAACCAACATGCATCATTAATTGGATTTGCGTTCTAAAACAAAGCAGCAAATTATATTACTGAAACAGCTAATCCACAAGAAAAGACCAGGTGCGCCATCATCATTTTACAAATGCCAACAACACTACCTCGTCCTCCTACGGGCTCGTGATAAAAACACCAACTACGGAAAATGGGAGGAAACCGACATCGGAAGCAAAAGCTCTGCCCAACCGCAACGGCGGAAGAGTAAAGGCTACAGGCATGCGACGGGAGGGCGGGAAAACTCAATCTCAAATTGGAAGGATAATGACATCGGAAGCCAAATGGTTTTCCCAGCCGCAACGGCGGAAGGGGCACAACTATGGGCACGCGACGAAAAAGTCAACACGCATCGGCAGCGGAGGGCTTTTTACTTCGAATGGCTAAATGCTTTAAGAGCCGCAACGATGGAAGCGAAAAGGTTAGGGACACGAGACTTGAGGGTGGGAAGACTCTCAATTGGAAGTCGGAAGACATTTTACATCAGACGCTAAATGGCTTTCTAAGCCGCAACGGCGGAAGAAGAAAAGTTACGGGCAAGCGACTAAAGACTGACGCATCGGCTGGCGGAGCGTTTTGGACTTCGGGCGCTGAGTTGCTTTGAGAGCCGCAATGGCGGAAACAAAAAGGTAATGGCTTCCGATCAAACATATTTTCAATGCCCGATGTATAAAAATGATTTAAGTGTTTTGGACAGCTTCTCAAACTCAACAACGGACAGAAACCTGTTATACCTCTGCAACGGCGACCCACAATAAAGAAAACTTGGTTCGATCAACAAGCGAAAACAAACTTAGAATCTGCGACTCACCATAAATGCCAAACGCAATCAAAATTCGAACCTTGGGCGAGAGTTAAGCTTTTACAATCATCTAAAATTAAAACACGACCAAAACTCAAAGGATCCAACGATTAAAACAATGCAAAATCATGAGGAGGGGCCCAAAATTTAAGAAATTTGGAGAGAACGGTTGCAGCTGCAACAGGTTGATCCTTACAAACCATTTTGTAGGGCATGCAGAGATTTCCATGAGGAATCTGGTTGTCATTATGCATGTTATGTCCAGAATCATGGTTATCTCGAGGGGTGCGATCCCAGTACATCTGCAAGCGAGCCTGATTTTATCAACAACATAGATGACATCCCTAGCACCTCCATAGGAAATTGGCCACATGTCAATCATTATGAAAAGAAAGTTGATCACTTAACTCAATACTATGATGAGATGCCTTCAGCCAAGCAGATCAACAACACTCAAAACTTCAAAGGAATAACTTATCAAAAAAAAAGGTCTCCTGCACAGAATATTCTGAAGGTAACAGCTCCTAATCCTCCCAAAGAAGTAGAAACTAAGGAAATTGTTGATTTAAGCCTTTTGACTTAGGTAATTGGCTAGCAAATACAAAAGTCCCTGTTCCAGTCCTTGAATTATGTAAAATCCCTAGCCAAAGAGAGAGACTTTTGAAAATCCTATACCCTGCAAGTAATGTTGATTCTCAAACTAAAGAAAGTCCTTCAAATCCTGTAAAGCCCCTTACCCCTAAAAAAGTCACTTTTTATGATACCGTGGAGCGAACTTCAAATAATGTCTTTGTTGATCCATCTATAGTTCTACATACTAGGGACCCAAGAAGAGAAGATCATCCCCCCTTTTACGTATCATTGATGATGGGTGATCTTCTTCTACACAATTGTATGTTAGACTCGAGATCTAGTTTTAGCATCATGACCAAAAAATTCATGCAACAACTTGACTTAAGAACCACAGGGCCATACCAGAATGTATGTGCCATGGACTCTAGACCGATTAAAGTTGAAGGGATGATTGAGAACCAGTTAGTTAGACTGGCTAAGTATTTGGATATCCAAATTACCATGGACATTCTTGTTATTGATGTTCCAGACAAATGGGGGATGTTGCTTTCTAGGAAATGGGGTGCCACTTTGGGAGGATCAATCCAGATGGATTGGACCTATGCCATCGTACCAGCATCAGATTTTCACTTGTTAAGTTGTATTCTGAAAAGGAAAAAAGACACTATGTTGAAAACCTTCAAAAACCATTGAATGAATATGCTTACCACACTGATGAAAATGGTACCTATCAAATCAACTCCATTTTCTTGGAACCCATCCAAGAAGAAATAAATACTGGAAAACTTAGTGAATTGTGGAGAATGAATTTTGATGGTGCTTACTCTAGAACGGGCAAGGGGGTTGGTGTTGTCATTATTTCACCAGAGGGTAAGGTTTTCAACTTTGCTTTCAGATTTAAATTTGAAGCAACTAACAATGTGGCGGAGTATGAGGCACTTCTACTGGGCATTGAGATTGCCAAGGACATGGGGATCAAGTTGCTTAATATTAAAGGGGATTCTGACTTAATTGTACAACAAGTTAAGGGTCAGTTTGTATGCAAGTGTCAAAGACTTAAAAAATATAGAAATGCAATCTGGGATATGATGGAATTCTTTGATGCCATTAACATAGAAGCAGTCCCTAGATATCAAAACAGTGCCTCCGGTAAGCTTGCAGTTTCAACATCAACTCTTCAGCCATCGGATGAGATGTTAGAGAGGGATTGTCCTTTAAAGATTAACTTTAGGCCTTCTGTTCCTGATAATGTTGAATATTGGCAGGTCTTCAAAGATGATGAGCAAATTTTGAGATTTATTCATAATGTCGATGAATTCCTAAACTTTAAAGTAAATGATCAAGAAGAAAATAAAGAATATTATGGAGAAGGTAACCAGTTTAACAATCCTGTCCCACGTGGTCTAGTTGCTTTAGAAAACATCTTTGACAGACAGGACAGAAGAAAAAGCAATGTCGAGTAGATGAAACCAAGGGATTACATTGAAATCAACATTGGGATGGAAATAGAACCTAAAATTATAAAAATTGGAAAAAGTACTTCCGAAAAAGAAATGAACAACCTCATAAATCTAGTCAAAGAGTATAGGGATGTAATTGCCTTTACTTATGACGAACTCAAAGCCTATAGGGAAGATGTATTTCAACATACTATTCCCTTGAAATCAGAATGTCAAAAAGGCAAGCTTTTCAGACAAAAACTTAGGAAAATAAATACCAAGTTAGCACCAATCATTAAAAAGGAGTTTGAGAAAATGTTAGCAGCAGGAATAATAGCTCTTACAAGACATTCAACGTGGTGTTCTAACTTGGTCATAGTTAGAAAGAAGAATGGGAGTATAAGGATATGTATAGATTTCAGAAATCTAAACATAGCGTGTCAGAAGGACAATTACCCCCTCCCCAACATGGAGACCCTCCTCCAACAGGTCACTGGATCGAGCATGATGTTGATGCTTGATGGTTTTTCTGGCTATAATCAGGTAGTCATTCAAGAGGAAGATAGACATGAAACCACTTTCACAACTCCTTGGGGCACTTTTGAATATCTAAGAATGCTCTTTGGCCTTTTAAACGCAGGAGCTACTTTCCAAAGGGCCATGGATTATGCTTTCAAGGAGTTAATTAGAAAAATCATTGAGATATATCAAGATGATCTCACTGTTTTTTCAAAAGAAAGATCTAGCCATGTTGGCCATCTCAGGCAGATTTTCGAGCAATGTAAGAAGTATGCCATTTCTTTGAATCCGACCAAGTCAGTGTTGGGCATAGAAGAGGGGAAACTCTTAGGACACATCATCAATAAGGACGGTGTCTAAATTGATCCTGAAAGAGTAGAGGCCATAAGAAAGATTCCCCTCCCTAAGAATGTTAAAGCCCTCCAATCTTTCAATGGTCATATAAATTTTATCAGAAGATTCATTCCAAACTTGGCCGAATTAATGAAACTTGTGCAAGCCTTACTTAAGAAAAATTCCAAGTTTGAGTGGACTAGTGAAGGAAGGAAAGCCTTTGATTCTATAAAGAATGCCATTACCAGGTCTCCGGTCTTAGTCAACCCAGATTACGCAAAATATTTCATGATCTTTACCTTTGCTTTAGAGGACACCGTTGTCGGTGTGTTGCTCCAAAAGAACTTTGAAGGGTTCGAGTAACCTATAGCATTTATGAGTAGAGCCTTGTAGAACTCTAAACTAAAGTATACTATCATGGATAAGCTGGTTTATGCCTTGGTTTTATTGCAACATTTTAGGACCTATATTGGGTATTCTAAGGTTATTGGATATGTTTCCTATACTGCTGTAAAGGGTATCCTTTCTCAAAAGGATTATTTAGGAATAAGGGGTACATGGGTGTCCAAGATCCAGGAATATGACCTTGAGATAAATCCCACTAAATTAATCAAGGGACAAGGCCTTGCAAGAATGCTTACTTAGAAGAATGAAGAAGCCATTGAGATGATTGCATAAAATGACATCCCTTAGCCTGCCATGACTCCTGCCCTTCAAAACCTTGACAATCATTGGTATTCCGATATCATTTTCTTCCTTCTCCATCTCACTTGCCCGGATCACCTCAAAGGGCACAAGCGTAGGGCTTTGAGACTTAAGACTGCTAGGTATTGCCTTACCCAAGAGGGTCTGCGTTGGAAGAACCCAGATGGTATCATACTTAGGTGCATCAACGAACAGGATTCTAAGAAGATATTAGCAAAGTTTCACTCAGGATTTTGTGGAGGCCATTACGCAGCAAATACAATTTCCCACAAAATTTTGAGAGCTGGATATTACTGGCCAACCATTTTTTCAGATGCTCACAAGCATGTCAAGTGTTGCCAGGAGTGTCAGCTTTTCACTGGGAAGCAGAAGTTGGCAGCTCTTCTCCTTACTCCGGTTGTCGTCCTTGCCCCTTTTCAGCAGTGGGGGCTTGATTTTATTGGCAAATTTAAGGATAACTCTAGCAATGGTTTTTGCTGGATTCTCACAGCAACCGATTATTTCATCGAGTGGGTAGAGGCTATACCCACTAAAACTGCCACTGAGAAGGTTGTTGTAGATTTCATCAAGGAGAGAATCATCACCATATTTGAAACTCCACTTAAGATAACAACCGATAATGCCAAAGCTTTTATTTTGGGAGCAGTAAATGACTTATGTTTTAAATATGGCATTATCCTATCCCATTCATCAGATTACTATCCTCAGGGTAATGGATTTGCTGAGTCCACTAATAAAAATTTGATGACTATCCTCAAGAAGATCGTGGGGGATAATAAGAGATCATGGGATAACAAGATTAAGTATGCTGCGTGGGAAGATAAGATCACTAAGAAGAACTCAACTGGAAAGTCACATTTTGAGTTGGGGTATGGACTCACAGCCACCCTTCTGGTCAGCATGTAGATCCCTATATTCATGATGTTAAGTGAGTATGGCACGGAACAGTCATAAATGGAGCAGAGGATTAATCAGATCATAGAGTTGGATGAATCTCGAAGAACTGCCCTTGATCAATCACTCAGACATCAAGAAAGCATGAATGACACCTTTGATAAGTCAGCCAGGCCGAGATCTTTCCAAATAGGAGATACTATTCTTTTATGGGATAAGCGAAGGGAGAAGCCATGGAAACATGAAAAATTTGACAGCCTTTGGGAAGGCCCTTTTATCATCTGCGACACGGCTGGCATGAATTCTTTTTTCCTCAACACCATGGATGGAGAAATATTAAACCTGCCCATAAATGGCCAACACTTGAAGCCCTTTTATCGAAACAATCTCTAAGATGACCAAGAGGTCATCCCAGGGCTTTTCTAAACCCATCTTTGTTGTATTTTTTATGTACTTTATTTTTGTATCATATTTTATGTATCATATCCATGTAGAAGAATGTTGTATCAAAATTTCTTATTTTTGTATATTAGCATTTGTATTATAGTTTCATTTATATACATGTTGAAAAAAAGAAAAATTTTATTTCATGTACTTTATTTCGAAAAAGCAAAAAATATTTTTCTGGTATTTTATCATGGCATATTTTTATCATATACATGGGCTTGAGACACTTCTGTTTACATGCAGGTACCAGAGATTCCTGGATTCTCAGGCACTCTTTTTTATCAATAGATCAAGCAAGTACTTGTCCCACAATTGGAGCAAGATGTTACTAACTTTTTTGTACCATAGTTGGGTCACCTGAGGAGCCGCCGATTGAAAAACATGTCTAATGTTTGATTTCAGTGTATCAGTTGATCTGTCTTTATGTCTAGCAAATATTGACTAGCCAGTTTTTCATTTGAATAATTTTGACCATGGCCCCATGAGGTTTGTAATAAAATGTGCTAGTAGGGGGTTTTGAGTGGTTCGGTCTCCTAAGACGTAGAATCTCAACTAAGGTATTCCAGAGATTTTTTTTCTCTTGACAATTATGCTTTGCCTATAACCGAGTATAATTGACGAGGTTTTCTTTCGCTTCCTCCAAAGCTGGAATACTCGATTTTGAATTCTGGGCCTTGGGGGGTTATTAGAGCCCAACTGAGTATATATAAACCTATTAGGCATTGTTAGAATAGAGCATGGTCATGTCCTAAGTCAATAGGACCTTTAAAAATTTTCCAATTTTTTTTCGGACATGTTAAAAAATTATTTTTTAAATTATTTCCCTAAGTTTTTTGATTAATTTTTCCATAAATTAATTGGAAAAATTCCGTTTGTAATAAGTTAGTCATCCGGACTTCGTTTGATTGAAGGCTATAACCTTAAGCCAAAAATCATTCTTGATCGGCCAACCAGTCAAATCCAACTTTCAGATTATCAATCAAACACAATGCTCATTTTCTCAAAAAAGTCATTTTGGGGAAAAGAATGATTATTTATTAAAAAATGATTATTTTAGAGAAAATTAAAACTCTCCAAATTAATCCAAATTCAGTGAAATAAAAGACTAAATGACATCTCAATGGGCATTTATGATGATTGGAGTTATCATAACTCAGCTTCAGTCAGCATTCAGTGAGCAATAAAGATATATTCAGTTAATGGACTTGTCATCTCCAGCTAAATTCTCGAATTGGATGAGATGGAGAGCACTCATTGGTTTGATGATTTGATCGAGGCAAGAACTGGTGATAACATTATGATCTGATAGCAGTAGGCTCCTCCATACCTAGCGGTGGCTCCTCCATACCTAAGATGTAGCTTTACCTACCAGCTCACGCCCCTCTTCATGCTCACGCCCTCTCTCTCCAGCAGATGCGCCCTCACACGTGTGGGATGAATCTGGGCTTGGTTTTCATTGCTTAGGGTTGGAATGGGGGCGCCTTGCTTAGGTGGAGGCATCCCCTCATTCCCAACTCATCTTCTTTAGGTATGGTCTTTTAGTGGTGGCTGGTCCGGTTAGGTTTGGTTTTCTGGTTTTAGGGTTTTGAGTTCTTCTTTCATTGTATAAATAGATGCTTCTTTAGCTCTATTGAGATGGATTTTTGTGTAGAGAAACTCTGTCCAAACTCTTTAAATGCTTGTTGCTTTATGCAACCGTGGAATAAATTTTAAGGCTTTGGAGGCTCATATGGTTTGTTAAATGTGGATGAATGCTTGACGAATGAAGTGATAATGTTTCAATTCTCTCCTTTCATGCTTAATGTTGGTTAATGATTCATGCTTTAGAAGGCTTCTGTCAGCACGTAAGATCAATTATTTGAAGTTTCAATTTAATTGTTTATGGTTTTGCTCTTAGGAATTGAAAGTAGCATTGATTATTCAGTTATATGATATGGTCTTTTACATTTAAATTGATAAAACATACATGATCTAATCCATATTTTGGCAAGTGTCTGAGTTGAATTTGTGCAGATCTCTTCATCCAATCAAGTAGGAGTTTGAGCTCAGGTGCATCCTCTCATTTTGAAGTCAAGACAACTTCTAGAATTTTCAAGCTTCAAAGAATTCAAGTATCATAAAAAAAGCCACAAGTTTGAATGTTTTTCTTCATTTTTATTCATATTTCAAAGTTTAAGAAATTTTTACATTTTTGGGTTAGGGCAAGGTTTGGGCTAAAGTGAACATTCATTCACCAAACTTTATGCCCCCATTGGCTGTCTCGTCCTTAATTTGCAGCCATCTTTTTCTTTTTATTGCAACCTTTTTTTCTCTTCTTTCGCTGCCCACTTTTGCCCTCTTTCTTCACTTTTGCAGCCTTATTTTGGCCTCATTATACACCTTTTTCAGCCCTCTTTTGGCCCTAATTTATATCATCATTTACCCTTTTTTGCAGCCACTTTTTGGGCCCTAGTTTCAACCATCTTCATCACTTTTTGCAGCCCTCTTTCTTTAATTTGCAGCCCATCTTTCACCTTTGTTTTCAACCTTCTTTGACCTTCTTTTGTCCTTTTTTCACCCTTTTTCACTTCTCTTTTCATAGCCTTTTACTCCTCTTTTTCTTCTTCCGGTTTTGGTAAGGGTTGAGTAGTTTTTGTTATTAAGTTTGTAGATCTAAGTTTCAATTTATGTTTTATGAACTAACACCATAACGAGTTTGTGTTCAAAGCTCTTAGTTTCAGGTAGGTGAAGGAGAGCCCAAAGGCTAAAAGCAAGCAAGAACAAAAAGACTAAAACATTTCTCTCCTCTTTCTTTCCTTTTTCACCATCTGCGCATTCAAAAAGAAGCTGAACATAACAAAGCATTGTAAAAAATTAATAAAAAGGCTAGTGGGAGCAAGCCTCCCATCTTTTTACTTCCCTTATTTGGGGGAAGTGTGTTTTGTGTTCCTTTTCATCTTTCTTAGTATAGCTTTTACTTAAAGCGCTTAGCTTAGTTCTTTTTATTAGACTTAGTTTTCATTTCCACTAATGGCTAGTTGTTCATTAAAGTATAGCTACTGGTTGCTAGATTAGACTTTATTAATTGCATCGTGGTATCTTTCTCTATAATTGTCAATCTTAAAAAGAACCAAAATATATTGAATCTCACCATAAGGTGGATCAAGAGAGCTCTCTGTAGAAGAGTTTGTTTAACTGTCTTTCTTTTATTTTCATGCATTATACTGTTTGCTACTTTAACTAACTAATTCTTAATTAAGACTCTTGAACTTGCAGTAACACAAGTCAATAGCACTCTCTGTCGGAGAGCATTATTAGATTTGCACATCCTTGCATTAGGCATTTAGATTAGATAAGTCTCTTGAACCTTTGTCATAAGACAAAGTCAAGAGCACTCTCTGTCGGAGAGTTTTAATTAATTAATTTAATAAAACTTGCAACATACACCCCTTTAATTAATTAACTCCCTCACCTCCTTACCGGAGTATGCTTTGATCGATTTTAGATCAGAGTATCCAGAAATGACACTGGATCTTTAACCCTGCAAGAGTAATTTAATAAAACTTAACACCCCGTAACCAACGCACCAACTTTGTAGGGAATTTTCCAAAGTACTTCCTAGTAGAGGCACCAGAACCCTGCTATCTAAGCTTCTCAGCTAGCTGGTCAATCTTTGCGATACCAGCCTGGGATACTGGGTGACCCGATAGGTCTTCAATGGAGGGAACTTAAAATATTCTCCCGGCATTTGACAAACCTTCGTTGACACCTAAATCAAGAGCACATAAAATCCTTAAAACCTACCAAGATTATTCGCACAATCTAATACTCACTAGTTGGATTCTTAGACTTATTATTTTATTTGTGCATTTTAGTATCATTGACTCCATAAGGCACTGGTCATTGATTAAATTTACATAATTATCTTATATTGACCAATTGTCTGTGGTTCATTATAAATTGCTATCTCTGAATGCTTAATCAAAATTCTGGAATTTATACTTATCTTTTAATCTCTTGTCGCAATGTGGATTGCTCTTTTGATTTTGTATCACCTTCATAATAAGTAAACACCTTCAAATCTTAATAACTCCTAAGTAACATTCATTTGCATTCGCAACCTTTAAAAACACTTTAACAACTTAAGAGTTATAGAAACTCTTTTGTAGGGTCTACCCCCCTTGGATTCATTAAGAGTTAGCCTAAACGGAGGAGCTAGGAGTAGGTGATAGTACCTAGATGTGTGCTTTCCCCCAAGGTCACACCTCTCCCACTTTCCTAAGTGAGGAGACAACTTTCATTAGATTTCTACTGCTGGTGTGCGATCGACGGATAACAACATCTAAAATTAAATCCATCATGCACAACATTGAAGCTATTTGTGTGAAGGTAGACATTTCTCTCATGACCTTCGTCAAGGTCCTCTACCCCACATATTCTCACCATCCTGAATAACTTCAAGCTAGTGGCTAATTGAAGTCCTTCAATTTTGACTTTCTAGTGGAGAAAGTTGCAAAATGTGAGAAAGCTTTTAGGAACAAGACAATTCAACCCACTGAAAAGATTGTGGGCCTTGCTTAAAAAGAAAAGAATCATGATTCTTCTAGAGGAGAAGGTAATAAGAGAGGATGTGGAAGGAAGAATTTCAGACGCAGGGGGGTAGCCATAATCAAGGTGAGAGATTTGATCTTTGTTGTGTTCATTGTGGCAAGAGTGGGCATGATTCAAATACACGTAGGATCCCATGGGAAAAGATCAAAGGAAAGCAGGAACACAAAGAAGAAAAAGGTAAAGTTCCCAAATCCATTCATTTTGTTGTTGCTCATTGCAATATTGACATAAATGAAGATTTGTTCAAAACTTCATTTGCTTATTGGAGAGATACATGATTTCTTGACAGTAGTTCTACTTGCCACATGAATTTTAGGAGAGACTTCTTCAAGGATATGAATGAAAATGTAGAGCGTGGAATATACTTTGTAGATAGATCTCGTCTCAAACCTTCAGGAATTGGAACCTTAGGATCAAATTGCTTGGGATCCTTTATTTTCTTTTGCATGATGTTCTCTATCTTCCTGGGCTGTGGAGAAACATGTTGTCTCTTGTACACATTTGAAAACAAGGCCATTCTATTTACATGTTTCTATTCACATGTTTGATGGAAAGGTTGAAATAAGGAGGTCATGACTTTTATTGATGATTACACCAAGATGAGTTGAAAAAAGTTTAAAAGTTGAAATGTATCAAGACTTTTATTGATAATTACACCAAGATATGTTGGGTTTATTTGTTGAAACATAAATTTCAAGCATTTGAAACATTTAAAAAATTTCATGCATGGATTGAAAATAAAGCACAATTTTGTATAAGCAGCCTTTACTCTTTGTACTAATATTGGTGGGGCGTATACTTCTAATGCATTTGAAAGTTATGTTTGTTAGCATGGGATTAAGTGTCAAACCAATTCTTAGCACCATTTTTTAGCTAAGAAATTAGTAAGGGATATGGCCATTAAAAGGGAGAATAAGAAAATAGATAGCCTGGATGTGCAACAGAGGAGATCAAAGGTCAAAAAATCGTTTCTGTGAAGGCAAAATCGGGAGCGGAAAGTTGAAAAATGTAAAGTTTCGACCACAGAAAGTTCAAATCCCGATTTTCGTCTTTCGTGATCTAGGATTCGACGAACTAGAATGTTTTCGTCCAACATCAACAGTCCAACAGAAAGGGCGGAAGCGGAACATGCAAGAAGTTTGGTTTTGAAAGTTAGAGTCCCGATTTTCGATTTCTGTCGTCTGAAGATTCGATGACTTAGATCACTGTCGCCAAAGATCAATGGTCCGAAAGAGAGAAAAGGGCGGAGATCAGAAAGCGAAAAATTTAAGAATTTGGGCGTGAAAAGTTGAAAGTCCGCTTTCCGCAATTTGTTTTCCGCTAAAGGTGGAAGTAGAAAGACGAGAGCGGAAATACCAGATTTTGGTTACAAAAAAGTTGTAAATATTCTTTTCGAAATCTGTTTTCCGCTAAAGGTGGAAGTAGAAAATGTAGAATTGCAATCATGTAAGTTGGAAAATCCGCTTTCCGTTTTTCGCTAAAGGAAAAAGTGGAAAAGGTAAAGTTCTGTTATGAAAAATCGGAATTTTGAATTTCGTCTTCTGCAGCCCGTAACCTAATCTCAGATCAACTACTGAGGATGAATCCAATGGAGATTGACGGTGTGGAAAGCTAAAGGGCATAAAGGATAAGGAGGGGGAAGAAAGATATAAGATTGAATCGCGAAGAAGATATCAACTCGTTTTGTCGTTTTCCACAGACCCCAGATCGATGACCCATAATGAATCTTGAGGTAAGATCAATGGTCCAGGATTGATTTCGCTATGTGAAGATAAAGAGATGAAGGAAACTGTTGTAGGCCGTTGGGGAGGTTTTGACTGTCATTTTCAGCAAGTGAGCCTAAGTCCCTGCTATCACATTTTCCTAATTGATCCATCATGTGCGTTCTAGCGTGCTTTTCCGTTTTGTTTATGGTCATGGAAAATTTGTCAGATCATTGAATTTGTTATGATTTTGATTTCTACATGTAACTAATTTTGGCTCTGTTTTGAGGTTGGTCTCGGGAGCCTATGATACTATAAATATGCTCTCAATAGAGGAAGACAAGGTTGAGACCCGTGAGAATTTTGTGTTATGCATTTTGTGATATATTGCTAATAAAATTGGTGAGCCGAATGCTAGTTTTGTCCCTACAAAGATTCTTGTGTAATTCGTAGTTACAGTCTGTCATTTCCTTTCTTGTGCAAGTTTCTCCCTTTAAACTCGCCATTATGTGTTCTTCATATCTGAAATAAGTGTGTAATAGTTCAGAATTCATATTGCTATCCTTTGATTATTGTTTCGGGTATTCACCAATCTTTCTTTCCAAAATAGACACATAATTCATCTTTAAGTTATAAAACTGAGCACATAGATCTGTCAATCAACACACAACTCACAAGATAGATCAAACAATTTTACTCAAAATTGAAGAAAAAAATAGTGCAAAAAATGTCTTGCAGCTGTATCATTCTTTCATTAATAAAAAATAATTAGATAATAATTACAATGTAATACACTGGCATTAATAACTAGTCAATTCGAATGCATGAGAGAGGAATTCAAATTGATTGACTCTACCTAACTGAATGGATAACTAGACATGTCTAAATCACTATCGGAGACTAACTAGTTAGCTCCAGTTGTCTAAATCAGTGTCTTAGTCAGTTAGAATCAGTTAACTAGTCTAACTGAATGTGGTAGGTGAGGAAATGCGCCTTCCCACATGCAGTTAATCAATGACTAGCGCTAACTGAATGTAACTGACTCCTAACTAGGCTTAACTAGTCACTAATTGAACTCAACTGAAGGAGGTTGGTCCTGACACTTACAGTGGCTCATAAATTGTAGGGATTGGTCTAGAGGGCGTATAAATTGATGCATGCAAGTGCAGTCAGTGGCAGTTAGCCTCAACTAGTTATCAAATCCAAATAGGTTCATATCATATCCAAAAGTGTGGTCTACGGAGATGGTAGATTCACAATTTTCTCCTTCAAAATTCTAAATTTTGGTGCATTCAATTCTGTAGGAATTTGCTGGAAGCTCAAGATTAATGAGAGTGAATGGATCACTCATGAAATATGATATTCTTTCCAAAATATCCAAATAATTACTTATCTACGTATTAGTAGCAACATTAGAGGGAAAGAAATCAAATTCCTCTTCATTCTCTGAAGTAGTCACTGGAAACTTTTGCACCTAATTTAAAGGACGAACACTGGAGAGTGTTTGCATAGAATTGAAGGGGATTTTTTCTTCAATGTAAAGATTCGAATGTCTTCTTCTGTGTCAGCCATATGAGAAGATGAGATATCAGAGATCTCATAAAATTTCGGAGCAGTAGGAGAAGGAGTCACTGCAAGGAGACTTTATTCCATTCGAATTGACTGTGTAGAAAACTCTGCTTCTTCTTCATTTTGAACAAATTTATCAGAGAGAGTAGAGGCTGAGAATTTCGAGTAAAGAACTCTTGTGGTGCTGGGTGTGATCTCCAAATTGCTATTATGATCCTCATCATGCTTGCCAAAGTTTCTGTTCAATTTTGTCAAGAGATCCTTTGGGTATTCAGCAGAACCAATAAGGTAGTGCAAACTAGGAGAAAGGGCCAGACATATTGCTCCAAAATCTCTATCACTTGTTGAATTGTATCTCTGAAGGTCCTCCCATGTTTTTGGTGTGGGTGTGATGAGAGGACTAGAAATTTTGTCTTTATGTATTTATGTAACAAAGTGATGTTTATGTAAATAAAACGAATTTGTTTTTATACTTTAGAAAAATGGGTCTCACTTTAAAAATGTATTTAATAATTAAAGTGTTTAATTATTAAAAGTGAGATAAGTTGTGGACCTTTGATTTTGTAAAAAGATCTTCAACCCTAGATTAGGAAGTTATTGAAGATAGTTACAAAATCTAAGTATAAAAACAATGAGACAAAGACAAATGAAAGATCATCCATCAGAGGAGAAGAAGATTGAAGACCAAGAAGAAAACCAAGAGAAAGACACTATTTTCAAGAAGAGAGAGAGAGCAACACAAATCCCCAGGAAGCTGTAGCAACCGTACCTGTGCATTTATTGCAATCACATGTGTGGGGCTCAATTTCCAAGAAAGTGGCTCGAATCCCAAAAAAAGTACCACATTAAATGCATATCGTACAACATTAATTGCAGCACAAGTGGGCACATAATTTGAGGCAAAAAAGTACAGAAGACCATACAATCCATACAGAAGGCCGTACAACAGTTTTTAGGCACGAATTTTGAGGTTGGCTCAGCTTTCAAGATAATTTATGTTTATGAGTTATTTTTGCTGCTATTTTAGATTTGAAATTTATTTTCTTGTGAGGGTTTAAAGATAAATTTCAGTGTACTAAAATTTCTAATCTTCTTAGTGAAAAATCTTCTTCTTAGGGTTTTCCCCAAGCAATGGGGTTTTGCCCAGTCTATTGACCAAAATTCTTTATATGCTTTAAATGTTTCAGTATATGGTAGAATTTTGAAGTGCATTTTCGGAAGTGTGGTTTTACTTTTCATTAAATTCAAGTTAAATCCCTAGTTCCTTAAACTGTTTGATAGAATTTGTGAATGAGTAAATTCATTTTTTAAGTCAAGTATTTCTTCATGGTATCAGAGCTGATGGTATCAGATCTCAATTTAACAGAGTCATACTGAAAAAGAAGTTTAGCAAGTGTTCTTTGAAGTTTCAGAAAATTATTAGATATTTTCTTCAGTTAATTTTTGGTTGCAAGTTATTTTCCATGATGAACATTAGGTATGAGGATCGGTTGGATGGAGTATCCAACTACATTCCACGTAAATTTTATTAACAGTGTCATGACTAAGCCAACAAACAAATATGAGCTTGAGGAGTTTGAAGCTCATGAAGCCAGAACCCAGAGAATTATCTTGGATGGGGTTAACGACCATCTCATACCACACTTAGCATATAAGAAAACTGCTAAATATATTTGGGACACTTTGACTAAATTATTCGAAGCAAAGAATTAAAATAGGAAGATGGCCCTAAAAGACAAGCTACATAGCATTAAAATGAAAAATGATGAGGGTGTAGCCTCTTACCTGACCCATGTTACACAAGTTAAGGACGAGTCAGCAGCAATAGGAGAAACCATTCATGATTCAGAATTGGTGAGGATAGCCCTGAAGGGATTCACCAAGAAGTGGGAGGTTTTTGTGAAGTGTATTGTGGGCAGAGAAACTCTTCCAAGTTGGTCTAGATTGTGGGATGATTTCACCCAAGAGGAAATCCAAGATGGGGCATAGGTTGGCCAAACTAGTGAGGATGCTGAACAGAATGTGGTAGTTGCAGCAAAATCCAAGAATAATAAGAAGAAAGATCTAAGTCAGATTAAATGTTTTTACTGTGGCAAGTTGGAACACTATGTCACAAAATGTCCTGAGAAAAATATTGTGAAGATTGAAAGAGATGTAGCAGCGTTTGCAGTTGTAGAAGAGTTTGCTACAAAGTTTGAGCAAGAGTTTTCTCTTGCCTCAATTGATTCCAGTGTAGCAAGTTCTATCTTTGAGCATGTTTGGGTTGTTGACAGCAGTGCACCAGACATATGACTGGAGTCTATGACTCTTTTCAGATGATCACAATGCTGGGGCCGGGACACTTCATTCAGACAAACATTGACAGTCCTCAGATTGCTATTCAAGGGGTTGGAACAGTCATATTCCAAATAGACCTTAGAGAGATCCTGGAAGTTCATGGAGTTTTATTTGTCCCTGGGATGAGAATGAGTAAACTCTCAGTTTCATCATTCGAGGATGATGGCTATGGGATGATGATTAGGTCTGGTCATATCTTCCTGTATCAGAGGTATGAACTAGTTGGCACCACCATCTTGTTGGGAGATTGCACAGATAGATTATATGTTCTGAGAGGACATGTTGTACAAGAAGGAGCAGGAGAAGGAGTAGGAGGATAGCTGTCAGAGTCAGAAGATGAAGATGATGCTGAATTTGATAGAGATGAGGAGACTGACTCTCTCCTGAGCTTTGGCAGAAGACTCAGCCAGTCAAGTGATGGTGAAGTTGAGAAGGATGATGGGACTCAGGTCAAGTCTCAGATGTCAGAGTTCCAATTCGAGATTGGGAATTTGTTTCCGAGGTTGATTCTAGAGCAGGAGGGAGCTATTGCAGGAGTATGAGGTGAATACAATGCTGTGTACCTTCCTCAGTAGGAGGGAGTGTTGAATTGTATCTCTGAAGGTCCTCCCATGTTTTTGGCGTGGGTGTGATGAGAGGACTAGAAATTTTGTCCGTATGTATTTATGTAACAAAGTGACATTTATGTAAATAAACTGAATGTGTTTTTATACTTTAGAAAAGTGGGTCTCACTTTAAAAATGTTTTTAATAATTAAAGTGTTTAATTATTAAAAGCAAGATAAGTTGTGGACCTTTGATTTTGTAAAAAGATCTTCAACCCTAGATTAGGTAGTTATTGAAGATAGTTACAAAATCTAAGTATACAAACAATGAGACAAGGACAAATGAAAGATCTTCCATCAGAGGAGAAGAATAAGATTGAAGACCAAGAAGAAAACCAAGAGAATGGCACTATTTTCAAGAAGAGAAAGAGCAACACAATTCCCTAGGCAGCTGTAGTAGCTGTACCTGTGCATTTATTGTAGCTGCACGTGTGGGTATCAATTTCTAAGAAAGTGGCTTGAATCCCAAGCAAAGTACAACCCCATTAAATGCAGTTCGTACAACATTAATTGCAACACAAGTGGGCACAAAATTAGAGGCAAAAAAGTACAACAATTTTCAGGCACAAATTTCGAGGTTGGCTCAGATTTCAAGATAATTTTTGTTTTTGAGTTATTTTTGCTGCTAGTTTAGATTTGAAATTTTTTTCCTATGAGGGTTTAAAGATAAGTATCAGTGTGCTAAAATTTCTAATCTTCTTAATGAAAAATCTTCTTCTTAGGGTTTTTCCCAAGCAGTGGGGTTTTTCCCGGTCTGTTGACCAAAATTCTTTGTGTTCATATGCTTAAAATGTTTCAGTATATGGCAGAATTTTGAAGTGCATTTTCAGAAGTGTGGTTTTACTTTTCATTAAATTCAAGTTAAATCCCTAGTTCCTGAAACTATTTGACATAATGTGTGAATGAGTAAATTCATTTTTTTAGTCAAGTATTCTTCATCACTGTCATTTAGCAAGTCATTCTCATTTTCATTAGACTCTTTGTCAAGTCCAATAGACACCTCATAGAGATATTGTCTCCTCAGAGATGCAATCATCTTCAACTTCCATTTTGAATAGCTTATGAATGGGGTGAGAAGAGGAACTCATGAATCCATTCGAAGTTGTACCTGCAAAAACACAAAAGGGGCATCATAAGGTCAGAATACCTACAATTTTCAAGTTTTCATCACACCCAACTTAGTTAATCAAGCAATCTTGATCAACAATTCCTTTGCTGAGGATTTTTGTGGTAAACTTATCACTTCTGGTGTGGAGCTAGAAGGAGCATTTTTGCTCAAAAAATTTGATCTAGCATGAGATTTGTAGAAAGGAGAAGTGTATCGTCCTACCAAGGCTCTGATACCATATAAAATTGAGCACATAGATCTGTGGATCAACACACAACTCACAAAATAGATCAGACAATTTTACTCAGAGTTGTAGAATGAAACAATGCAAAAAATGACTTGCAGCTGTGTAATGCTTTCATTACTCAAAAGTAATTGGATAATAATTACAATGTAATACATTGGTATTAATAACCAGTCAATTTGAATGCATGAGAGATGAATTCGAATTGATTGACTCTACCTAACTGAATGGATAACTAGACATGTCTAAATCACTATCGGAGCCTAACTAGTTAGCTCCAATTGTCTAAATTAGTGCATCAGTCAGTTAGAATCAGTTAACTAATCTAACTGAATGTCGTAGGTGAGGAAATGTGTCTTCCTGCATGTAGTTAATCAATGACTAGTGCTAATTGAATGTAACTGAATGTAAATGACTCCTAATTAGGCTTAACTAGTCATTAACTGAACTCAACTGAAGGAGGTTGGTTATGACATTCCCAATGGCTCCTAAATTGTAGGGATCAGTCTAGGAGGCGCCTAAACTGATGCATGCAAGTGCAGTCAGTGGAAATTAGCCTCAACTAGTGTTCCCCACACTCTAGTAGGTGGTACATGTGGCCCAATTAGGCCATGTGGACCCAATGGTGCTAGTGACTAAATATAGGCTGAAAAAAATCCTAATTTAGACACAATTGACCAATTTGGACAAGGAAGGATTATAATCCTAACATAGGTGCTCTATGTTGATGGGCTGTTCTTGTTCTCTCTTGATCACCAGACAAACTGCTATTTGAATGTAATCGAGTGCTAGCTTGCCTTTGTAGAATTTCACTAGCAAATCGTTCTATAATTCATTAATATTTGTGACTCCATAACCCAATTTATGCTAGCCGTGTTTCAACCACAAACTTAATATGAATTGTGTTTCGTTTGTATATTTGGCCCTGTTAAAATATACGAGAGATCCCTTTTTAGAAAGGAAGAATCCAACTCCCTTTCTTAAAGTGGTTTTTTTGTTACCTTGGGATTCATCCTCCACAACCTAGGGTGCAATTCCGGGTGCTAACAAATTGACGCCGTTGCTGGGGACGAAAGTGAAAATCATCCTTGGGAGACGACAAAGATTCCAAGAAGAAAGGGTTTCCGTGGGAAAATAGAGACTTTTGCATTTGAAATGGGTTGTATATTTTCCCTGGCGACTCTACATTGATTTTGAGCAAGATTTTAGAAGGCATCCTGGTTCCCAGGAGGTCACATACATGAGGTAACCCTAACACTGAAACATTACTAAGTGTGGGAAATCCAGAAAGATTGCTTAGAAAAAAGGGAAAAGAACAAATAGATATTTCTCAGTTTGGTGCTTCATCTTCTCAAGAATTTCATAGCATTCGGGATTTTGGGAGGGAAACAAGTTTTAAAGATCCGTGTTAAAATCAAAATCTGAATTTGATTTGAAGCAAATTGGAATTAATCCCAGTAGTTCAGAATCATATTTGCTTGATTCTCTGTGGGACAATCTTGGAAACTATGTGAAAACTGAAGAAAGAAACCCTGTTGTTCAAAGTTTTCAGCCTTATATCCCACCAAATGTTCAAACCCCTCCAGCCTTTCAAGCTCCTACTCTTGTTCCAAATCCACCTAGAAAAATAGCTGCTAGGTTTGCTCCATTGGCCTTACCTGATGTATTGCATGACCTTCATCAAAATTATTCCCAAAGAATTTCCTTGTATGATGGGGATGGAAATTTCACAGCAAGTCAACATGTTGATAGATTTGATGATTTTGTGGACTTAGAGGAGGTTGATGATGATGATGTTAAGATGAGGTTGTTTGCACAAAGTTTGTCAGGGGAGGCAAATAAATGGTTTAGAGATTTACCTGCTAGATCCATTGCTACATTAGAAGCCTTCGAAACTTCATTCTTAGAAATATGGGATGATAGGGGAAGTCCTTTGCAGGTGCTTTCTTAGTATAATAATATTAAGAAAGGAGGTTTTGAGTTTGCACATGAGTTTTCTAGTCGATTTATGAGGGTGTATAACTCTATTCCTACTGATATTAAACCCTTTGTAGGCTTTGCAAAACTCCATTATGCTGATGCCTTTGATGGTGACTTTGCATTATTATTAAGAGAGAAAATCAACAATTCTTCCTGCCATGTTTCAAGATGCTTTAGAAGTGGAAGCTAATATGATGGTGAGTGGAAAAATAAAGAAGAAAGTAGAAACAAGGAAAGCTAGAGAAGAAAATGTACCTTCTGCTTCTGCTGCTACCTCTTCAAATGATGTAAAAATTGAAATGATATTGAAAACAATGGAGAAGATGATGGATAGGCCGACTATAGATAACAGACCATTGAACATAGAACATAATGAACCTCAAATAAGAAACCCAAATTTCAGAAGGCCCAATTCTCCCCCACCCCCACAAATCAGAAAGAGGGATATGAGGAATCCTATAAATCCAAATGATCAGCAAATACAACCTCCTTTCCCTGAAAATTATGTTGTAGAGGAAGATGAGGCTGAATCTATTGAGGATCATATTCACCATTTTGGTGAATTGGATTATGAAATATACCTCACAGAGGAAGAACTTAGTATGTTTTCCTAGGATGATGCCAATAATGATTTTGAGGAAGAGTCAAAACAATACCAAAGATGATATTTACATACCATAGATGTTGTCCAGAGAAAGGTAAAATTGAGAAATAGAGATGTTCCTATAAATAAAGGAAGGTTAAATCAAAACCAACCTTCTAGTAGTCACCAAAATACAAAAAAGAGAAGTGAAAAACAAAAGGAACCCACTGTATATAAAAAATCAAAAAATAAAATAGAGAGAACAAAAGAAGTGAAACAAACAACATTGGTAGATGTAGAGAAAGTTGTTTCCACTTTTAACTTGCAGACAGATATCTCAAAATTGAAAGTTTCCATTCCTTTCAATGAATTGTTAAGAAACAGGGAATACAGAGACAAAATAACAGACATGGTCAGGAGTCAGGGGGGATTTCAACTAGATATCTTAGAAGTGGCTGATGATGCTTCTACCATTGTCTTTGGGTCAAAAATTGAGAACGTGGATGATGATGAAGCTCCTCCTTTTTACCTAAGTTTAAATGTACATGATATGATTATGCACAATGCTATGATAGATTTTGGTGCATTTCATAATCTAATGCCTAAGGGAGTGGTAGAAATTTTGGGTTTGGAAGTTACTAGACCGTCTAAAGATTTGTATTCTTTTGATTCTAGGAAGGTGAAATGTCTAGGACTGATTAAAGATGTGGTGGTAACCTTGACAAAAATTCCATCTAAGATTGTGGTAATGGACGCTGTGGTAGCAGATATCCCTCCAAAATTTGGTATATTATTGTCAAGGTCTTGGACTTCAAAATTGAAGGGAAATTTGCAAATGGATGTATTATGATATCATTCCTACGGTTGGTGGGAATAAAAGGTTATATAGTGAGAAAATATTATCTTATGTAGTTAGCAGCCAAGATAATCGAGATGTTCACGCTATCTATGATGTTGATACTGACTTGGGATCTTCCATTTTCTTTAATGATGATTTTCCTTGTGATCCTGAAATTCTTATACCCATTGAAGTAAAGGAAGAGGAAGAGTCTGTAAAGAGACAAGAAGCTTTGGAAAAGAAACAAAAAGAAGAGGGTCTCTGGACCATGTATTTTGATGGATTTGTGGTTAAAGTTGGTGTTGGTGCAGGGGTTTATATTATTTCTCCTATCAAAGAATTTAAGGCTCTGTCATATAAGTTAACTTTTGAATGTACCAATAATGTAGTAGAGTATGAAGCTTTGTTACTAGGATTGAATGCCTTGAAATATTTGGGAGAAAAGAGAGTGCAAGTAATAGGAGATTCAGAGCTTGTGATAAACCAGGTGAATGAGAGTTATCAAACCAAAAATCCCAGAATGAGGGATTATAGAAATGAGGTATGGGATATGCAGCATAAAATTAGAGTGATTCCCAGATATAAAAACATAGTAGTTGACTCCTTGGCTGTTGCTGCTGGAAAATTCAAAACTCCCATTGCTCACCAAAGAAAGTATAAAGTTGATATTGTGAACAGGTCCTCCATACTAGATAATTCCAAATACTAGAAAGTATCTGATGATGATATGCAAATAAAAATATTTTTAGAGTTATCTTGTGAATTTGTAAATACACAAATGGATAATGAAAATGATAATTATGAAAACTTCCAAGATGCTGAAGAGAGTGAAGAAGACATTGCCGAAAACAGAAAGTTCAAAAACTCACTAGGGGGAAAGGATATAGTTCAGTTGAAGAGTAATCATATCCCCAGAGGCCTAATCCCCATAGAGAATCTTTTTGATCAAAATGATGTTTCTAGATACAAAAAAATGAAGCCCGTTGATGATGTTGTTGAAGAGAGAAATCTAGGAACTGAAGAAAATCCAAAGATCATAAAATTGTCAAAAAACCTGTCTGTCAAAGAAAAAGAAGACTATGTCAATTTGATGAAAATATACACTGATTTTTTTGCTTGGAGTTATGAAGACCTTAAAGAGTATGATACTCTATCATACAACATACAATCCCAATAAAACATGGTGAGAAAAATTTAAGACAAAAATTGAGAAGAGTTAATCCAATGCTGCTGCCTATTATTGAGAGAGAGATTAAAAAATTATTCAATGCCAAGATTATAGTGACTCTGATATTTTCCAAATTGGTTGCGAATCTAGTGCCTGTTAAGAAAAAGAATGGTGAAATCAGGATTTGCATAGATTTCAGAAATCTTAACAAAGTCTCTTTGAAGGATAATTACCTTTTGCAAAAAATGGAACATATTTTGCAAAAAGTGGTGGGATTTGAAAGGATTTCAACTATGGATGGTTTCTCAGGATACAATCAGATCAATTTTTTTTCCTGAATATCAAGAAAATACTTCCTTTACTACACCATGGGGTACATTTATGTATGCCAAAATGCCTTTCGGTTTAATGAATGTAGGGGCCACTTTCCAGCGCACTATGGACATTGCTTTTGAGAGGAAAAGGATAAATTTGTGGTTGTCTACATGGACGATATCACTGTGTACTCAAAATATGACATGGAGCATATCAAACACTTGGGGAAAGTGTTTCTGAAATGTAAAAAGTATGGAATATCACTAAACCCCAGATAATCAAATTTTGCACTAAAGGAAGGAAAAGTGCTAGGGCATATTATTTTAAAGAATGGTATAAAGATTGATCTAGAGAGAATCAGTGCAATCCAGAAGGTTGAGGAGCCAAGAAATAAAAAGGAGGTGCAATCATTCATTGGACATGTAAACGTTTTGAGAATATGTATTCCTAGTTTTGCTGAGATTTTAATGAATATCATTAATATGATGAAAAGAGACCATGAGATAAAGTGGACAATAGATGCCAGGAGATATTTAAAAGATATTAAAAATGCCATCACAGAAGCACTAGTTCTGGTAAGTCCATATTTTAGAATTTTTTTTTTCATCTTTTCTTACGCTTTTGATCACACTATTGTTGGAGTATTGTTACAGAGAAACAATCAGAATTATGAACAGCTTGTAGCCTTCTTTAGTAAAGTGTTAAGAGATGGAGAGTTGAAATATGACATTTTGGAAAAACAAGCATATGCTCTGATTAAATCTTTGAAAGATTTTAGAGTTTATGATCTTCATTTATATGTCATAGCTTATGTTCCTAGTGATGTGGTGAAGAGGATCCTCACACAACCAGATCCATAGGGAAAAAAAGAAAAGTGGATTGTTGTGTTACTGGAGTATGACATTGAAATCAAGCCCACCAAGCTAGTTAAAGGACAAGGACTTGCAAAGATGAAGCCAAATTCCAATTGTGAATCCTTGTAGCTAAATTTCTAGACCAGTCATTCCAATCAACTTGATATAGAGGTGCTGGTAATGCCTGATTTCTCTGTATCTCCATGGTATTCTGATATTATGTATGTGTTGCAAAATTTACAGGCTCATGCAGGGCTAAGCAAAACAAAAGCAAGGTCAATGAAGCTGAAATCTACCAAGTTTTGTATTCTGAACCAATATATTTATTGGAAATATCCTGGTGATGTTTTACTCAATTGCCTCTTGGAGAATGAAGCTAAGCAGACTATAAAGGAATTTCTCAAGGGAGACTGTGGTGGGCATCATTCATGGAAGGTGACAACAAACAAGATTTTGAGAGCCATTTTTTACTAGCCTTCAATGTTTTCAGATGTTTACAAGGAGACTACTACATGTCACCAATGCCATGTCTTTGATGGTAAGAGAAAAGTGGTTCCACTCCCTTTCAATCCAATATCAATAGAATCACATTTTCAGCAGTGGGGACTGGATTTTATTATGGAAATAAATCCTAATTCTTCAGAACAACATAGATGGATCTTAACAACAACTGACTACTTCACTAAGTGGATCGAAGCAATACCTACAAGAAGGGCCACAGATGCAGTAATTATGGGGTTTCTGGAAGAGAATATTTTAGCTAGATTTGGTTGTCCCAAAAGGATTGTGACAAACGATGCACCTACTTTTAAATCTAAGAAAATGATAAGTTTTTTGTCACAAGTATCATATTAGTCTCAATCATTCTACTGCATACTATCCACGGGGAAATGGACTAGCTGAATATTCAAACAAAAGCCTAATGAGAATCATTAAGAAGTTGTTGGAGGATAACAAAAGAGCTTGGCATACAAAGCTGAATTATGATTTATGGGATGACACTGAATCAACACAAAAAGGGCAATTGGAATGTCGCCATTCCAATTAGTATATGGAGCTGAGGTGATTTTTCTAGCATCTCTAGGGGTACCAGTGACGAAGTTGTTGCAGGAACAACAAGATGAACCAAATCATGTGCAAAGAAGAATAAATAAGATCATAGAATTGAATGAGTTGAGAGACAAAGCCTATGGTAAAGTGAAATTACATCAGGAAAAGATTGGAGAACACTTTTGATAGGAAGGAAAAAGAAGAATGATTCCAGATTAATGATTTGGTTTTGAAGTGGGATGCTCATAGGGAAGATAAACATGGAAAGTTTGATCACATGTGGGTAGGTCCTTATATCATCAAAGCATACATAGGTGAGAATGAATTCATTCACTACAACAAAACCCTATGATTAGCGTCTCTTTTAGCTTCCTTTTTAGCATCCACTATCACTTTTAGTGTATTTTTCGTCATATTTTGGAAAACGTGGACGCTTTTCCACGGGATGGCGCTTTTAATGGTGTTATTTGCGTCCCTTTTTAAAAGCTAGTGCTATTTTGGATGTTAACATCCCAATTAGCGTCCCTTTTTAAAAGTTGGTGCTATTTTGGACACTGATTAACATCCCAATTAACGTCCCAATTATCATCCCAATTAATGTCCCAATTAGCGTCCAAAAAAACATCCCATACAATGCCCAAAATACCCTCCAAAAGAACATCCTGAATAACATAGCACCATATATTAGTCCAGGGTTAGCGAAAGGAATTGCGCCATGAATTTCGGTAGGAAAAACATCCAACATAGCACCAAGTATAGAGCCAATAATTGCGCATAGAAAACATCCAACATAACGCTAGGTATAGAGCCAGGTATAGCGCCTGGAATAATGCTAGAATTTTTGAAAGGGACTGTGCTAGGAATTGCACTAGGTTTAGAGCTAGGAATTGTGTTCAAAAAATGTTTGACATAATTTCAGATATATCAATGTCAATGTCAATGAAAATGATTCATGTGATAGTACTTTTGGATCTTGATTTATCATAGTGGCACCTAAATGATTGTAATCATGGCACTTTTGGATCTTGATTAATCCTAATGAGGGGTAAATTACTTTGATGTCACCTAAATTTCTCTAATGGCATTTGAGTGTCCCCAACAACATTTGATAGACCCTAATTACATCTGATTGGCCCTAACAATATGACGATGATGCATTACAATAATTTTGATGGAGCGTATGTATATGATTTGATAAGTATATAAGACTATATCATCCATTCTTGTGAGGTAGTAGGGCTCCTTGCTCATTATTATCGCAATTATATTGATGATGACTACAACGACGAAAATGATGTTGATTTATTGTATGATGATGATGACGATGTAGATGTCAACGATGATTATGCATGTGGTAGTACTTTTGGATCCTAATTGGTTCTAATAGAACCTAAATATCTGTAATGACATTTAAATGACCTTATTATCATCGAAATGACTGTAATGACATATAAATGACCTTAACAATTACATGACATGAATCCTAATGGTGATGAGTGATTAAGAACACTAATGGCATATGAGTGACCATAATGAAAATGATGACAATGATTTTGTTGATGATGTACTTGATGTTGACGACGATGATGATAATGAGGACGATGATCAAGATGATGTTGATGTACCATATGGAATTGATGATGATGAAAACATTGATGTTCACGATGATGGTGCATGCCATAATAATTATGGATACTACAAGACTTTCGATATTGGAGTTAATAACAAGTAATATAGGTTGTGAGGTGTTTATCATAAAAATATTGTTAACCATTGGGTTTTACATGGACTGATATGGCCATTGGGTTTAGTAGTTCCCCCACCCCCCCCACACCCCCCCTGCAAAAAGGGAGTACAATACCACCCATCCTGGTGCTACCAAAATGTCACCCTACAAGGTTGTTTTGGACAACCCCCCATCCATACCCTCATTTTTACCAAGAACATCCAAGGCACAAGAAGTGGATATCAATCTTAACACAAAATCTAAATTTCTTTGTACTCTTAAGGACATTTTGGTATTGGTTTAAAATGGAAAGAAGCAACAAGAATTTCAATAATATTCATAGTGTTACTTTGAATAAGTGGATCACTACAAAAAATACCCTTTTGGGGGTGGTTTTGGCTTGAGGCGATTTTGCTAAACTCCCCCCAAAAGTTTTTTAGGTCTTTGGGGGTGGTTCTTAAACCCCCCCCAAAAAGTCCTGAGAATTGGACTTTTGGGGGCGGGTTTTAAACCTCCCTCCAAAAAAGTCCAGTTCTAGGGAGATTTTTTTTTTTTTGGGGGGGGGGGGGGGGGGGGGGGGGGGGGGGGGG
>LPNX010654655.1:771613-798249 GCA_001517045.1 Pseudotsuga menziesii
TTTGGACTTTTGGGGGCAGTCAAACAATTATGACAAAATCTATATTATGACAACAATTATGAAATTCCATGGTCATGTTGCATCTAGTAGTGTTGGTTTTACATAAGTACACTCATTGTATCAAAATATATCAGTTCCCAAGAAGGTACATTGATCCTTGAAGTTCCACTCAATGATTAGTTTTATGTTTCTCATTTTTTAGGTGTAAATGCTTTCAAGGCTTGAAAGAATTTCAAGGAAATTATCATAGCTTTCAAGGCTTAAGTTTTTGTTGTAACATTGTGGGTGCTTAATAAAAAATGAATTACATTTAAATCCAGAGTTTTGCCAATTCTAAACAGAAATAAGATGTCACATATCTTTGGAGGTTTTATCCCCGGAATGTTGGAATTTGGTCCATTGGTTTGCTAAACAGGTCGTCTTAGAGGGTTCACCATTGCTTGACTTCAGTTTATTCTCCAATTTAAGTTTGATGGTTTCTTTTGACACCACCCCACTTTTTCTATGGAAGGATTCACATACCATTTGAGGTTGAACTAATCAAGCAATTAAAACATAAATGGGAAGAGAGATATATGGATTTCATTGAAGGGTTACCCATGTTAGAAGGATATATATATATTTTTTGTAGTGGTTGATCCATTAACCAAATTCACACACTTCATGGGAAAGAAGAGGATAGACAAAACAAAGCAAATTCTAGAATTGTCCTGTAAGAACATATAAAGTTACATGGATTTACAAAAGTCGTTGTCGGTGACAGGGATGCAAAATTTAATGGGAAATTTTGGAGGAATTTTCAAACAAGTGGGGAAATCACTTAACCTGAGTTCAACTTATCATCCCCCCAAAAATGACCAGAAGTTGCAAACAAATGCTTGGAGGCCTATCTATGTTGTTTTGTGACAGACAAGCATAATAACTTTTCACTTTGTCATCACCTCTCATTGGAAGATACAATATGAACATACTTATTTAATTCATATTTATTACCATTTTTTTTAAAGATCAAGTTTTAAGATTTCTCCAATAAGCCCCACTTAATTTATATCTATTTCCAAAATTCTTTTAAACGTTAAGCTTTAATACAAGAATATTCAAGTGTGAAAAAAGAAACATGGAAATGGGACAACAATACACTCGTTTCAAGTGTGGAAAAATAAACATGGAAATGGGACACAAATACACTTGTAAAGTTTCTTTTTAAATTTAATTTAAGTTTCACTTTTCTTGTTTCTTTTTGAATTAATGTTAGTGAAGTTTCTTTGTGAGAGACCACCAAAGTTCATATAATAGCTTTTGATTTTGCTTTGAAATTATTGCAATAAATGTTTATATTTATAATGAGTTATTATAAATTTTTATTAAATTTTTTTTTTAATTTAAAATCAAAATTATGCACAAGTTGGTTTGGTTTGGTTATATTCATTCCTTTATTTTAAAAGGGAATCCAAAAAAAGATTTATTATTTATTAATATAATTTTATTGTTTTGAGAATAAATAGTGTCATTTGATGGGTATTTTAAGTTGATAAGTATAATTATATCTAGTTAGATTTGGGAATCCTTCATGGATCAATAAAAAAAAAAACACTTATGTAATAAAAGACAAAATGAACAAAATAAAGTTGCAGAACTTTGATTATTGTTTATATAAAATTTTCAATATCAATTAGCAGCAATAGACTTTCCACATAATACTTGCTTCAACCCAATGATGAATAAATACCCATAAGTTTGGGCCTTTATCATTTCATTTTTATTCAAGGTATGACATGGTTGGTCTTTAATTCTTGCTTTTAAGAGATCGGATGAAGGATAGGAACCATTTGGGAGGGAGTAAGGAGCTATAAGCGTAAGTGATAATGTATGATCATTGAGCTTATGCTTTTAACTTAAATCTTAAATGTATTAAAATTAATTGAACTTATACTTTTAAATTAAATGTATTATAATTTTAATGTATGTAATTGAGCTTATGCGTGATAAAAGAAACCGAGTCAACAATTTGAAGTTTCCCTCCAAGGAAATTCCTGCTGTGACAAAAACTCCATTCACGAGAATCGCAACCAAGGAGCTTACTCCCTCCACAATTGTCCACGGTTTCGAAGATAGCTCTCCAAATTGTCGACATGTATTCTTTCAATGGTAATTGCAGTTCCTAGGTGCATATGTGAGATGTGTTCCTTGCTTAATCAGGCCACCTGAAATGTTCCACCATCCTACTCCAAGGCTACGGCTTCTCCACTATGAGTTTGATAGATGTGAAGGGGAAATGCGATCTTTTATTGATCAAGAGTCTTCTCAATATTGGCATGTATTCTTTCAATTATAATCACAGTTCTGAGGAAAAAAATGAAATGCAATCATTGCCTAATCAGGCCATTTGAAACGTTCTACCACCTTTGTTCCAAGGTTGCTGCTTCTCCATAATGGGTTTGACAGATGTGAAGGGGAAATGAGATTTTCTACTTACTGAGAGTCTTCTCAATACCGATATAGCTACGATCTATCAGAAATGCCAAATTAATTTTCTATATGATCGCAATGGTAATATTAGGGCTAACGTCCATATCAAACACACTACAGTGGCTCCAGGTAACTGTGAATCTAGTATTACATTATTTGCCGAAAATGATTATAAATTGCCCATAATTAATTAAAATGCTCAAAACATTTGATGGATGCATTCCTGATTGAAATGATCTTATAATGTTGTTATAAGTTTAATTCAAACTTCCTTCATTGTTGGATATGATGCTATAGGTTTGTCATGATGAAATTAGGGCTTATGTACACTCCCATAGGTTTCTCGTGACTTTTGAATTCTTTTTTCAAGCTCCAACCATACATAAGAATGCAAGGATGGATCTCAGCTTGTTTAAAATCTTCTCCTTGGCTGTGGTCCCTCCCAGACATGAATATAATGCTAAAACAAGGGCATGAACAGGTGCGTTGGAGGCTGAGGTTGTTATAGGAATAGGGTTGTTCTTCGTATATGCCTAATGCTGTGGGCTTCCTTCCAATTTCGAGACATGCCTGCTAGGGTTGGCGTCTCTGTTTCCTAGGATGAATGAGACAAGGGTGTGGACTTACCTTGCCTCTGGTATTTGAATTTTTTAATGGCAATTGAAGGGACTAGAACAACAAGTTCCAAGTCTAGTTCCAACAATGTTCCTAAATATTACTCAATCCATCCACATCAACTTGGTACAAGAACTTGCATGGAAGGACAACACTTAGAGTCAAGCACATATCATGACTACAGGACAAAATTGAGAAGAATACCATTCTGGGGAGTGACTCAGCTTATTTCAAATATTGCTTGCAGTGAAAACAAGGCTGTTTATCCCTAACTTAGTCTTAAATACATCTGTTATGAAGGACATGGATTCACAGGATGGATGATTGGTTATGGTCTAGAGGAATGGTTGCTTGGAGGCCAAGCAAGCATCTTTTGGCATCATGATAGTGCTTATTTTAGGAGATTATTAACAACAAAGGAGTGCTGTCCTTGAGTGCTTATTGGCATTTAGAAAATGGGCATGATATCTTCTAAATATTTGAAATTGAGAAATATACATCACTGTGTATAATATATAGTTTCTCCTTACAATAATTTGACTCTAAACTATTTCTCTCAGTATCATATCTAGAGCTTACCATAACGACCAGTGGGAAGCTTATGTAGGGCCTGGTGGATGAATCAGTAAACTAAAAACTCCACCGATATCATGTGAATGGTCACCATGCTACTACTAATATTTCTATGAGGAATTTTGATCTATAATTCCAACTTGCTACATGTATTTGGTCATTTCTTGAACTAGATCTTGACAAGTTGGAAATAGAAAATTGAGCCTCGAGGAATACCATACACACTTCAGCATATGGGCTTTAATGACGGTTAGAAAATGGCTAGATTGTAAGATGTCACAATCTCTATTAGAAACTGAATAAACAACTCATAAATTAACAATGCATTATTATACATCTATGTGATAACAACTAAATGGAAAAGAAGGCTAAACTTAAACATACATAATTGGAAAAAGAATAGAGTGGAACATAGCAAAACAAAGCATACATAGCAGAATTGATGGAAAGTCAATGTGTTCATTTATTTTTATATATAAATGCGTGCTACTAATAATTTATTTGTAATATTATGCACTTTCATTGTCTCATACTGGATGATAATCAAATGTGATATCATTTAAATACCCCTGTTGATTGGATGTGATACAAGGTCTGCAACTCCACAAACTATAGAGATTCTAGGAAAGTTATTATGTCAACCAAGATCAGATTTATAAAATTGCAAGAAGATTTTTTAAGTGAAAGTTTCAAGGTATACTTTGTTAATTGAGATCTACGAACTCTGTTGGATTTGTGCAGATCCACTAGGAATTCAAGGAAAGAATGTCAGCAAGCAAGGGGGCATTGAGGTATGGCTTTTTTTAGATTAAATATTTAGCTTTTATGAAGATTACTTCAATATCTAAATGTACTCATGTGCGACATGTATACAGTTTCAAAGTTTGTATGTTGTCTCTTGTTCCTTCTATTTTCAATCTATGTATTATAAATCTAACATATTTTCTCTTAATATACATTTGAACATTTGACAATATTGCTTATTATGAGATGACTGAGTTTGTACATGAGAATATAAGAAAAAACTCAGACCTTTACATATTCATCAATTCACCCCTAGGGAACGCATCCCAAAGAGAAATAGACAGTGACAATACTGTACAATTTTTTATCCAGATGAGAATGGCTGAGTGATCTACTAACTTCCTAGAACAAATGTTTTGTGGCTGAGTATGCTTTTGGTGTACAACGATAAACTAGGCCTGCTTGTTAATACCTTGATAGTTTTGATGTAAGCCCTAGAAAGGGCTGATGTAAGCTACAAATTCCCTGACTGGGATACTAAATCACTGAGGTAATCCCAGGCAGAATTCTAGTGACCTGTGAATGGCCTAAACATTGTTGTACTATCCCTTGAAATAGGTCGGGTCTGCCTAGAATGAACCTAATGGGGTTTGGGTCACTATATTAACCTCTAAAGGGCTTCCTTCTACGGAAACAACCCTCACATATGCCCTTGAATGTGTTCAAACCTCATTCTAACCTCACAATAGTCCACATGTGTGATACATTAACCTCATTCTAACCTCACAACAGTCCACATGTGTGATACATTTTCACCATAACTAAATAAGAACCGTTGCTTGCTACAAATAAGTTGGTAGACAATCTGGTCACTACCTTGAATTGGAGCCAAAAGATGGTCCCTACAAATGGGTTGGTCTAAATTTTGAAAGACAGGAAATACAATTCCAACTTTGCAATTCTGGTGGATTTCTTACAAAGTTGACATTAAATATTAGTAACACATCAAATCTCCAACAAATAATCAATTCAAGAAATTATTCTCATCCCCACAATCAACTGTTCTGGATTGGCACGTTATCCTTAGAATTTAAGTTGATGGCACAGTAACAACAAAACTTTAAACTCCACCACACAGAAGTTTCCTAGGCACAAAAGGCTACCTATCCGCCATTGTTGCGGTCTAAAAAATAGAGCCTTTAATTGATATCTTCATGAATATTCACCTTCTATCATGTATAAAAGCAATCGAAGCTAGCCAAATAAAATAAAATAAGGTCTGTCAGACGAGTGACTACATTTTTTTCTATTTTTTTTTAACTACAAAATTTTCAGATAATTGGAAGCTCACAAGCCACGAATGATAGCCATGGCTAGGGATTCAAGGTGATAAGGTTTGATCATCCATTTAAATGTCTACAAATTATAGAGAAAAGAAAGATAGACGTGCATTGCCAACAACGAAACACTTATTCCTCAGAAATAGCTTATTTTTTCACCAAATTTGACATATATTTAAAACAAATTTACCAAATTGTATGATCAAACTTAACTATCACTAGCATGATATCTTTTTTGTTGCAACATGGTATCTTTTATTATTGACTAACTTGGAATCCCTTTATTTTTCCAGTTTGGGACCTCCTTGCCTCTTGGCCAATCCCAGAGCACACTTAGTGCAAATGCACTTTCAAACCAAGCATCTACTCAATCTCCACAAAATCCTATGTAGTTTGCGTCTCTGATATCTTCAGCACATGCTAGTCCAAATGATTTTTCTGGTCATTCTCAAGGAGCTTACAATGGAGGAAAAGCTGTGGTTGGTTCTATCACTATTCCTGTAAGTTTATTTAAGCTATTTCTGTGGTTATACTTACTTCATGGTGATGTTCAGCAAAATTTTCTTGCAATAGCAGTTATATGTCACAACTCATGGTGGCTTACTATTCAATATTTATACAGTTTAGCTTGTTCATGAGCCAGTTATCTACATATGATGTATATTTCTAAGGCAATTGTATTGGTACCACTACACCATTGCACATAGGATGGAGAGACCAACATAAATCCTAGGTAATGTGTTAATTCCTTCACTCTTGCTGTTAGAAGAGACATCATTGATGGATCATATCCTGAACTGTTTCCCAATTTTACACATATATAGCTTGTTATTGGAGCTACTAACAAGATTTTCAGGATACATATGCAAATGTAGCACAAACTCCTCCATGTTCCACATTGTTACCCCCCTATGTGCATGGGTGGTTACTTGGAGCCTTTATGGACTGACCTGGGTTGAGTACTCAGTTTTTTGAACATAAGTATAGAAGCAACATGGTTCCTAGGCATGAAAGATAAATTTTGGTCTCTCTTTGTTAAATCAAAATTCTGAGGGGCTTAGCGAAATTAGGGGAACTTCTATAACTTACAACAGAAACAAAGAGACCTAAATCTCCAATTATGGACAAGTATCTGTTTTTCTGGGTTAAATTTAGACCTAAAGAAACATTATGGGAAACATGTGGGGAAGTAAGCAGTAATTTTTCAGTATTGGAAGCATTCATGGCAGATTGTAGCATAGTCTGGGAAAAACTTTGCATAATCAAGCCTGATCTTGACTTCTTGACAGTAATGAACATCACCATTATCAAGTCTAGGAATAGTTCTCAAGGGTACAATTATCCTAAGACCAATTCTCAGCCTTAAATCAGGACTAGTAGTAGTCACATACTTTGAAACACTTTTTATCCATGTGAAAGAAACTAAATTTACATCTCAATCTCTAACATATTTTGGTAGCCATTTTTTGTTTATATTGCTTGGTTTGAGGTTGTTATATCACAAGGAAGTGTAATGTGTGCATTTCACATGGAATTGTCTATACTATTAACTAAACACACACATAAAATCAGACTTAGAAAAACATGCTCAACTAGCACATTTCATTAAGGAAATTAGTTACATGCCTGGGAATGAGAGGTAGAGGTTTTTAAGCTTGTATAAATTCCAGTATTCACAAAATCTGCTGATAGGGTGCATAAAGGCCTTCTGCAAGAGAAATATGACCTCCCTATTTCCAAAAATCAGAACACACTGATGAATATTAGTTGTTGTAGCTGACCCGACCTCTTCCTTGAAGAGATGATACGGAAAAAATGACCACACTCTAGTGATTTCCTGCTCCACTAATGTTCCATGAAATATACTGGTCCAAATTAGAGATAAATCACTTTCCCTCTTAGCAAATGAAGAAAATATAAAGGAGTAGTGGGCTGTCCATACAAGTTGTTATTCTTAGATATTTTTGCAACAATATTTAGACCCCAAATTACTGACTTATATAAAAACGCCTCCTTTAGTCAATTCAATCCTCTCAGGAAAATTGAAGTCCAATATGATTGAGGCTTATGGACCCCATAGGTAGGTTTTCCCAATGGTTAATGTGTATTCTTACAATGAGGAATTATAAAGATTTCCACAGTTTCAAATTGTATGCAACCAATACACAAATTCTAGCACAAAGGTTGAATTGAATGTATTTAATAGGGAAGGATCCTGAGAATTCATCTGTGTTGCATAATTTCTTTAATATGAGATAATTGAGAAACAATCCCTCGCATTAACACGGGGATAGCTCATTGTGAGGTAGGAGTTTTTTTTAAAGTTGTTGCATCTTATAGGAATGTATGTTGTTAAAATTCACCCTTGACTTGCAACTGGATTTTATGCTTGCTAACTATATTAAGAACAATTTTTTATAAACCCAGGGAGCATATATAATAGTGTTTTTATTTATGTCATCATTACATTTGTCATTCTCCCTTATCATTAGACCATGGCCTGCTATAGATGAGACATAGTATATCCTTTTTGTCGAAATCGTGACATCTTACAAGCATCTATTTCACACTTGATTTGCACCTAGTTTTTTATTCTTGCATCATGAATTAAAAAAAGATTTTTTAAACTTAGGGAGCATCTGTAACAGTGTTTGAGTGTTTGTCATTGTTACAACTATTACTCTCCATTATCATGAGGCTGGTCTTCTGTTGATGTTGCAATTAAAATTAGTTATTTGCAAGTGATTAACTACCTTGTATAAATGTAATAATTAGTGTCAAATGGGTATTTGAAGGAATAACATTTTCACAGTTCACAAAGAGTTAGCTTGAAGGATCCTATAATATTCAATTTGGATATGACATTTCTTGAAATTGTAAAAAAATCCAAATTTTTTGAATTTTCTTCGAAGAAACCTATAACTCAGTTTTCTAGGAAATATAGAATTGATATCTTTTGTGTTGTAATTTTGAGACTTTTATACTGTTGATGCTTCCTGACTTTATACTGTTGTCAAGAAGTTTATACAATAAAATAGGTAAACCTATTCGTTAGATTCAGGTCACACGTGAGCCACAATTGTAATTATTTCTTTGTTTAAATAATACTCTTTCGTAGTAAGAACCTTTTAGCTGATAGAAATGATGCTTTGTATTTGTGAATCATATTGTATTAACATAATTTGCGGTTCGTCGTTGGTATTTTGTATACTATCTATCAATTTGTATTGGTTGATGTTTGTGGAATTTATTGATGACAAATGCATAGACACTCTAAACAAGGTATCAATTTGTCTTGACTAATTTAGATCAATGTTTGGTATCATATCATGTTTGTAGTTTTTTTATTTTTGGAATGTTGAGGTATATTATTGGCCAAACTTGAGAAGCCAAGAATGATAGTTGTATACAAGAATAATTGGAGAAGAATTACTTTGTTGGACATGAGAAAATGTTGTCAAAACAGAAGCAAACTGTTCAAGTTGATATCTAGATTGATGTTGACAAGTTGATTAATGCAGGCATTCTAACAGGGACAACATTAGACATACAGAAGGAGAGTTAACTGAAATAAAATCACTGCAACTGATTTGGCAATGTTGAAGAAAATTATTGGTACTTAAATCGAATCAAACAATTCGTCAACTCACTTTGATTACTAGTTGTGTAGGATACCTTTGCTCCAAATTGACATTTGAAGTTGAGATAACTGTATTGTGATGAATTGAGTCAGCCCACACTCGATGGATAAGGTTTGTTGGAATGCATACTATTCCCTTGTTTTTCTGCTAACTATACAATGTCACTACTAATGTCATAAAGTGCAACTGAAGCTATATCATAGATTAAGAATAATTGTTTTTATAGAGGAGTTAGGGTTGTGGTAAGGTATTGGTTATCCAGTTCTATTGTCAGACGTTAGAGTCGAGCTCAAAGAAAGGTCATACAGTGGTATGTGCATGGTTTCCGAGTCAAATGGGTTATGTTATACATTTCTGTTGAATTTTTGGACCTGTCCAGTGCACATGATGTCACTATTCAAAACCCTCCATCCTGTAGAAATCAAATCCAAATTGCTATATCAAATAGTTTGCTTTCTTCAACAGTTAGTTGAAAAATGTGTGGCTATGTAAACCTCAAAACTATGAATTCTGTGAGGTCATATTAGAATAGGATATGTTGAAATAAATGTGTGAAAATAGTAGAGATGGTTCATATAATCCATCAAACATAGATTCCATGGGAAGCCCCAACATTTAGCTCAGTAGGTTGGGCCCTAGTTCACAAGTTGTTTCTATGCTGGAGATCAGGGGTTTGATTCCTAGGCCTGTTGGGGTCAGGCTCCTTTGCCAGGGTAGCAAACTCCCCGGGGTATTAGGTGTTGCAGTGTGAGGCCCCTTCGGGTGGATCCCCTGGTCAACTTCGGTGAAAAAAACATAGATTCCATGGGTAAATAGTTATTCTAGATAAACATTTGTGGAAGAAATAAATTATAACTGTAAATTATGGGTTTGTGGTAAGTTGGAAGCTGACTAGTGTTAACATCCAATCTTATTCAAGTAGGATCTCATCTAAGATTTAACTTCTACTATGATTTTGAAGCTATATATTGAGACGTTTAAAATGCCATTAGGATATGCAACTTAGGAGAAGTATACACAGGTTAATGCTTAGCCTAGGTTCATTTCTGTGTAAGCTGTTGCTTTTTTTTATTAGAAGATGTAATGGAAACTACTTTGAAGACACCTACACTTGAATGGGTGAAGGATTTTGTTGAAGGATGAACCAGATGAAGCATGGTTATGCTCTACTAAGGTAGTTTTCGACATAATTGGTTCCATTCACAAACTGGTCCATGAAAAGTCGACGTTTGATTTTTTATACCCTGAAAGAGGAGGCTGCCAGTGTTTCAAATCATGCATGGTTTTCCAAAGATAAAGATAAAAAGACAGCCTCATCCTATACTCTATGGCCCCATGAATATGCTTATATCCAATGTTGTCGAGGATAATGTAGATCTCCTACTGCAAGCACTGCAACATCACCCTGGGAAGCGAATAAGCATTATGAATTGGCATAACACTATATCCTAACCATTTTTCCTTGTGGATACTCATTAGCTTGATGGAAGAAGGAACTTTGCTCATCTCATTGTGGATAGGATCCATGTGCAGCACCAACTATTGGGTTTATCATCATCTTTTGATTTTCCTTATTGCTCCACTTGTACATGGATCTAGGATGATCATGCTTATCTATAATATCCTTGGCATCCTCACCAAGATAATTGTTGTTGATAGGTCTCATATAGTGTTACACTTATGGTTGCTAGGGAATAGTGATTTTTACAACCCATTAAGCCAATTTCTTGAGTTTTGTTCAAAATTCCTAGAAAAGTTTTATGGATTTCATAACCTACTTGATCATATATTGTGAACTTATAAAATATATCATCCTTTTTTGACCATTAGATACTCAAAGTTGTGTATTGATCCTTTTTACCATTATAGAGGACTCTGTAAGTTAGGTTCCCAAATTCTTAAAGGGTGCTAGATCAATGGAAAAGTGCCTGCCTTACAAGTAGGAGGTTGGTGGTTCGATTCCTCCATACCCTAATGATATTATAATATCGGTTAAAAACAACTAAATTAGTAACAAAAAAAGGAGATAAGTGACCAAACAATGAGAGATAAGTGACCAAACAATGAGAGATAAGTGACCAAACAAAATGACCAAAATTCGTATATAAAATTACTAAAAATGACTAAATTAGTGACCAAAAAATGAGAGATGTGAAACTAGGCATTAAAAAGGATGCAACACGTGGCGCTAATGATGAATCCAAACATGGCGTTGATATGGTAGAAAAATAGGACACGAAACTAGGCATTAAAAAGGATGCAACACGTGGTGCTAATGATGAAGCCAAACATGGTGTTGATATGGTAGCAAAATAAGACGTTACTTTGGATGCAAAACATGATGCTACAAAGGAAGCAAAATATGGTGCAACAATAGAAGAAATATTTGGCGTCATTTTGGTAAAAAAACACGATGCAAAAAAGGAAGCATAAATTGGTGCAAATTTGGAAGCGAAAATTGGCACATATTTGGAAGTAAAACATGGTACAAAATGGGATGCTAAAGTGGTAGAAAAAATGGATGCAATATTGGATGCTAATTTGGATGCTAACATGGTGCTGTTAAGGATGAAAATATGGCACTAACGGGGATGCAATTTAAGAAGCAAAAGCGGACACTCTCTAGGAAGCAAAATAGGACGCTATTTAGGAAGCAAACCTCGATGTTGTTTAGGAAGCAAAGTTGGATGCTATTTTGGAAGCAAATAAATAGATGCTATTTTGGACGTCATAAAGGATGCTATCTAGGAAGAAAAAAAAGATGTTTTTTGAGACGCTTTAAGTTTTATCCATGATGTGTCCCATTTAGCGTCTAATTTGACACTAAAAAGGGACGCTAATTCTAGGATTTGTTGTAGTGATTCTACAACATCAAGTTGGGTTTCTGCTGAAAGTAGGTCCATTCAATGGAAGGTTTCTCAAATATTACTTGTCCTGAGGGAGGAGATAATTTATGTATCATAGTTGTATATATTTCTTTATTTTTCAAATAGTACAAATGGTGAGCCAAAATATTCGAAGCCCGAAGAGAAGGCCCTAAGATCTGGAGGGGTAGCCATGTTTCTAGTTTTCTCTAATTTTACTTATAGAAAAAAACAAAAATAAAAATTTTGAGGTCTGAAATGTTGGGAACAACCCAATGGATTTGGAACCTGGTCTACGGGGTTCTTTGCTACCTTGCAGGGAGGATAACATCCCGAGTTAGAGCCAGTTGTTAGCGCCATTTTTAAACTAAGAAATTAGTAAGGGATATGACCATTAAAAGGGAGAATAAGAAAATAGACAACATGGATGCACAATGGAGGAGATCAAAGGCCAAAAAATCGTTTCCGCCAAGGAAAAATCAGGAGCAAAAAGACAAAAAATGCAAAGGTTCGGCCATAGAAATTTCAAATCCCAATTTAGAATCTTGATTTCTGATTTCTGTAGTCCGAAGATCTGACAGCTCAGATCACTGCCACTAAAGATCAATAGTCTGGAAGAGAACATAGAGCGGAGATGAAAAAGCGAAAAAAATAAGAATTTGGGAGTGAAAAGTTTAAAGTCCTCTTTCTGCAATCCATTTTCTGCTAAAGGTGGAAGCAAAAATACCATATTTTGGTTACGAAAAAGTTGAAAATCCTCTTTTCGAAATCCATTTTCTGCTAAAGGCGGAAGCAGAAAGGTGGAAGCGGAAAATGTAGAATTGCAGTCACGAAAGTTGGAAAATCCACTTTCCATTTTCTGCTAAAGGCAGAAGCAAAAGGGAGGAAGTGGAAAAGGTAAAGTTCTATTATGAAAATTTAGAATTCCGATTTTCATCTTCCGCAGCCTGCAACCAAATCTCATATCAATAGTTGAGGATGAATCCGACGGAGATCGACAGTGTAGAAAGCTAAAGGGCGAAAAGGATAAGGAGGGAGAAGAAAGATATTAAATTGAACTGCGAAGAAGCTATCAAACCATTTTTCGTTTTCCACAGACCCTAGATCGATGAACTAGAATGAATCTTGAGGTAGGCTCAATAGTCCATTATTGATTTCACTATGTGAAGATAAAGGGATGAAGGGAACTGTTGCAGGCCGTTGGGGAGGTTTTGACTGTAATTTTCAGCAAGCGAGCTCGAGTCCCTGCTGTCACATTTTCCTAATTGATCCACGGTGCGTGTTCTAGTGTGCTTTCCTGTTTTGTTTATGATAATGGAAAATCTGCCAGATCATTGAATTTGTTATGATTTTTATTTCTACATGTAACTAGTTTTGGCTCTGTTTCAAGGTTGGTATCGGGAGCCTTTGATACTATAAATATGCCCTCAATAGAGGAAGACGAGGTTGGAACCTGTGAGAATTTTGTGTTATACATTTTGTGATCTATTTCTAATAAAATTGTTGAGTCAAATGTTGGTTTTGTGGCTACAGAGATTCTTGTGTAATTCATAGTTACAGTCTGTTATTTCCTTTCCTATGTGCATGTTTCTCTTGTTAAACTCGCCATTATGTGTTCTTCATATATGAAATAAGTGTGTAATAGTTTAGAATTCATATTGCTATGATCTGACTATTGTTTCAGGTATTAACCAATCTTTCTTTCCAAAATTGATGCAAAATTCATCTTTAGGTGCTCTGTGTTGATGGACTGTTCTTGTTCTCTCTTTAGCACTAGACAAACTGCTATTTGACTGTAACTGAGTGCTACTTTTCCCTTGTATAATTTCACTTGCAAATTGTTTTGTAATTCATTGATATTTATGACTCCATAGCCCAATTTATGCTTTCCCTGTTTCAACCAGAAACTTAATATGACTTGTGTTTTGTTTGTATATCTAGACCTGTTAAAGTCTGCAAGAGATCCCTCTCTAGAAAGGAATAAATCAACTTCCTTTCTTAAAGTGGTTCTGCTACTACCTTGGGATTCATCCTTCACAACCTAGGCTGCAATTCTGAGTGCTAACACCACTATTCGATACAATCCTGAGTTGAATGGTTTAGCATAAAGAATGTTCAAGACACTCTTGAATATAATATTTTCCATGCCTTTTTTCATGAATGTGAAGTTGATGTTTTGGGGTGATGTAGTTTTGTGTGCAATGTATTTGAAAAATAGTTGATCTCATGCTTTTGGAAACATGAATATTTACGAAATGTGTCATGGATGCATTCCTTGGGTAAGGCATCTTAAGGTTTTTGGTTCAATTTGTTATGCTTTAATTCCTTAAAAGTAATGCAAAGAACTAGGCGCAAGGATTCACAAGTGAATACTTTTTAGGTACTCGAATACCAACAAAACCATATCATCTTTATGCTTGAGGTAAATGAAAAGTTCATTCTTTTTAGAGATGTTTTTTTTAATCCTTTAAAAGTGACACTATTGTTGAGCAATAACTTGATCATCTTAATATACTTACCCTTGTAAATACCATTAGAGAAAATTTTAGGTCTAAAATGGGCCTCCTAAGGAAATTAATAAAATAATAGTTAAAATAATAAATAATAGTTATTAATTTTGGAGGCAGAATGAAAAAAACTACTTTTTTTGTTTGTATTTTTGACATATCTCCCTATTTTTTTACTCAAATTCCGAGCAGGAGAGCTCGTTGGATGCAGAATTTAATTCCGCATCCAACGAGCTCTCCCGCTCGAAATTTGAGTTAAAACAGAGGGAGATATGTCGAAATTACAAAAAAAAAAAAGTAGTTTTCTTTTATGACAAATATGTCAATTCAACCGTTATGATTGACTCATTTTATTTAAATTCTATTGGTTCTTGAATTCTAACTCATAAAATTTATTGTTGGAGCGTTTTCTTATAAGGCCCATTTGAGACCCCAAATTTCCTCTAATGATATCATGATTTTGATAATGAGATTCCACATCTTAAAGGGGGGATCTCTATCTTGAATCAATGTTTGGAATCTCCTTTTAAGGTGCCATATTCCCCTCGTGTAGAAGGTCCAACCACTTCATTAGAATAGGTGTTCAATTGGATGATGTGATTGAGAGGATTGAAATGTTGAGTCTTGAAGGGAATGCACTATTGAATATTGTAACTTCAAATTATATTCTAAATGTATTTTACTGATGTAACCCAAGGGAGATTTTATTATTCCTCCAACAGGGTGTTACTATTGTATTTGTGATATATTTTTATCATTTAATCAATATGATCTAGGATCTTATTTGAGAGAATAACATACAAAACAATAATCACAAGAGACAAGAGACACAAAGAATTTTCCTTGGGGAAACCATAAAGAAGAAAAACCTGCAACTTCCTTAGAGATAGAATGAGCACAAAAAAAAAGTAAAAACCAAAGATACAAATATGATCTCCGACAGTTGTTCTCCCTCTCACTTGTGCGTGCTACTTCTCTCTCACTCATGCGCTATTGTTGAGTGAGTGTGTGTGACAAATAGAGATTCTCACTCTCTATTTATACTTGTTTTCCACTCAATAATTACTCTACAGGGCCGACCTCACTAGGAGAGTCTAATAACCCTAATATGAATCAACTGTGGGGACTATTGCACCGAATTACAATAGAGGGTTAACCTCAATGACTTTACATGAATTTATTATATTAATGACTCTCCCGATCAGAGGAACAAACATCTCCATCGGGGTACAATGAAATACAATAAGAAATATACAAGTGAATACATTTTGAAGTTACAAATACATCAACACTCCCTATTAACTAGGAAGGTATTCTCTTGACACAGTTTATCAACACAAGTCTTCATTACTGGATCATCATCAATGCTGGATCGTCATCAAATTTGGATCATTATCATCACTGCTCCCGCTATCTCAAGCAAATGGTGCTATCTCTCAATTCTACTCGTCATAGGAAGTTCTACAGAGCCAACCCTTTTTCGTGTTGGATGTAGGTCTCAGCACTTATATCCGACCATGGGAGGCCCAGTCTACCACCATGTCAGAAAGGCCCAGCACTTACATCTAACCATGGGAGGCCTAACCTGCCACCATGTCAGAAAGTCCTAGCACTTACATCTGACCATGGGAGGCCCAGCCTGCCACCATGTCAAAAAGGCTCTACACTTATATCGGACCATGGGAGGCCCAACCTGCCACCATGTCGGAAAGGCTCAACACTTGCATCTGACCATGGGAGGCCCAACTTGCCATCATGTCAAAACCCCAAACTTTCACAAAAATTTAAAATTTTGATATAACAATAAATGATAAAACCTGCGATCTACTAATAGCTAACGGCTTGCAATAAAAGAAACAGTCAAGTAATTAGTTTCACTAAATCTTAATTATATTAACTCGACAGTTCATTTTTTTGTAACACGAATAAAGTCTTCTTGTGTAATGTTTTACTTCAGTTTATTGATGAGTCTTTTCATGTCAAGTAGGTGAAATCTACTTTTGAATCCGGGGCTTACTTAACAATCGTGCTAACGCAGATGATTACTGGTTCTTACAGGTTTACAGGTATGATCAAACGAGTACGTATTAAAAATTATTTAGTATCCAACAGTATTTTATTTGCAATTAAAAAGCTTAGTAATTAAGCTGCTAAACTTTAAACAACTTCTGTGAGGTAAAACCATATGGCTTCCTTCAGTTTTTCTTGTAATAATGTTCAGAAGTAAGTAACGACAGTAAGATATGTTGTGAATCTAAGAATTTATAATATCAGTTACAAAGTACTTCTACTTTAGTCTAAATAATTTGCAATGTTACAATGATTGTTTTTGTCAGTATTTATACATTAATGCATTATCCTATCTATGTAACAACTGTTCCACATTTCACTTCTGTGAGATAACTTACAGCCTGTTAACCTTTTGAAAGTATAAGTTCGATTGTGCAAACTAAAAACCATAATGCCTTCTTACAAGAGATCATTGTTTGCCTACATTTTAAATTCATGTCGAACCATGAGGTTCTAATAATTTTTGGACTCAATAGGGTCATTCCTAGTCAATTTCTTAATTTTTTTTCTATAATACTTCTCTTGAATTAAATTACTGTCTATAAATAGTTTATCTGAGATTGATGCTCTTGAAACAGGTCGAATTTCTAGTTATCTTGTTTAGTTCTATAACTACTTTGCTACCCAATTGACTTGGTGAATCTTTAGTAATTTCCAAGTTGAGTCATAACCCAAAATCCATCAAAGTATTGTCGCTTTGAACTGTGTAACATAATTTCATAATAGTGTTCTTACAATAAGTTTTTGTCCACTTAAAAGTTCTGTTACCATTTGCGTTATTAGTTCATACAAGTCTTTAGACATGCATAATCTATTTGTTTGATAGACATTCCATTTATAATTAGTTCATGATCATAAACGTATTTAAATTTGAGTTTATAATCCTCTCAACTATTACATTATGCCGTTTATAAAAATTATAACTTGTGAAGTCCTTGTATAGGATATTTATCATGTATAAACTATAATCTTTGTACAGAAGAAAACTATAGTTGTTCATTGATTAGCATGAACTCTCCCATAAAACATTTGATCTCTTATCTATAGTAAAGACATAAAACATTGATCTCTATCTATAAATAAGACAAAATATTTGATTTCTATCTATAATAAAGACAACGTTTGGAGAAAAGAAATGCAACCGTCCAAATCGTAATTGTGATGTTATGATATAATAACATAAGGTTAATGGTGAAATGAGTTTAATGCATAAACAAAATCGGACTTTTACCAAGGTTTTAAAGTGTCACTACATGCTAGGTCAATGTAATCATATGTTGATATTCTATTACTAAACTAGCATATGATATGGTGCACAGCAATATCGATTTGCATGGCAATTATTTGATTGATATCATAGTTTAAACCTTGTTCCAATGATTTAATAATTGAATTTTGTTTTACGCAGGCACTATAGAGAAAGACCCATTTGCATGGTTTGATTTGTTGACCACGTGGTTGTCTCCTGACCAAGTGTGGGAGATATAAAACACTACCGTAGCCCTAACCCTTATCATTCTTCCCCACAGTTTGCACTGGCCTTTGAGGCTGCTCTGCTTGGCTTCCATGGGGGCCGTCAGTCCTCCTTGCTCCGGTTGTCTTGTCTCTTGGTTCAGTACTGCATTTGTCATCGGTGTGTGGTTTTAAAATCCATTCTCGGTGGCTGGGTTCTCACTCTGCAACTTGTGGAGATTATCGTTTCTCTTGGCTTGATGTTTGTGTAATCTTCCTTTCGTTGTCTTCGTGGTTTATTGTCTGCTCTAGTTATATTTGGCTGTTCTCATGGCTCGCCGTTGCATGAGGGTTACACCTGCAGGATGTTGAGTTTTTTTTAAATGCAAAGCCTGTAGGTGACAGTGCTTTGATGAGGTTGTTCGTCATTTCCATTGACAAGTGAATAATAAACTTAGAGTTCATTTTCTTCGTTGCAAGTGTTTTGCTGTTACCGTGGTTTAAAGAGGTAGTTGTTAATTGATAGTGGTATTTTATATTGCTTGCAGGTGCTCGCCACTGTATATTTTCATGGTGAAGAAAATAAATAGTCCACCAACGAATGGCATGGCTTGTGGTTTGATTTGGGTAAGCCCCGTGGTCCATGTGTTGCGTTTTCACCCTACTTGTATCAGGGTGGCCAATGGAATCACCCAGGGTTTGGGGAAACCCTCCCTCGACTCGCTATGAGTTATGTTGTTTGTTTTTACAGGTTGTTTGTTGTAATACTCAGTATCAAACCCTCGCTAGTTGATGGGTAGACTCGGTTTAACTGAGCAATGTATTTAGTTTGATGTTGGCTTTACGACATGTTTAAAATATTAGTTTTTGTAAAGACAGTCTGTCTTCAAGCTTGGTTTAGTTTATCAGATGTTTAATGTTAAACTCTGTATAAATTCAGGGTTTTTACCCTTATTGACTACAAGTCAAGTTTTTGTACTCTGTTTAAATACTCTGTAAGGGTTTATAATTTAAGTTTTAAGACTGATACTTACAGTCGTAACTTAATTATTTCTTGTTTTTATTTAGAGTTATGAATTAGGGTTTATCCTATGGAAACCCTTGTTTGAAATGGATTATTCCAGTTTATAATAATTACATAGTCGTTTTGTTTGTCCTTAAAGGACTGTGAGTAATTTATATTAACCTGGTTACTTAATGGTTACATAATTAGATAAATTTGGTTTATTACTTCAATGTTTTGATATTTGTAATTGTAATAATTATAAGGGTTTTAACCCTGTCATTTACTTTAATAGATACATACTATTAGTAAAAAGAAAAAGCACAGTTTCTTTTATAAGTACATTTTGTACATGTTGATCAGTAATGTATTTCATTTCAGTGTATAAATTTAGTTGGTTTTTTAATAGTTTTAGAAGAACTAACTTATGGTTAACCTAGGTTACTAATGTATATAAGAATATAGTTAATTTATGCTCACAAATATGAGCTAGGGTTTTTACCCATTTAACCTAAAAAGTAATAATTTCTGTATTGTTATTTTGTTAATTCGATTACTGTCACAAGATTTCTTCAGTTTGTTTAAAAGAATTACTAATTTATAAACAATACTGTTTATTGTTAATAATATTATTATTTGTATTAATAATATTATTATCTGTGAATATTGTATTCTCTTAAATTTATGTTTGCATTTATATATATTATTAAATAAGACTGAGAGCAGTTTATAATAATTGAGTTTATTTAATAAGATTATTTTGTAAGCTTAGTGAAAGAATTAAGAACTTTCATGCCTGTCAATACTCCTTACATCTAATTTATCTGTAAGTGTGTAAGGACAGTTCCTTATTAATAATACCTTATGCATAGGTTACTACTGTCTTTTAGTTATTAATACTAAGAAAAAAAATACCGTAAGAGTTATCGAGTTCTTATTTAGAGTTCAGATAGTTGCAAGTAAAATAGCTATTATTATTATGAAATGATATAAACTATCAGAATCATAATTACTTCCTTACTTAACATTAATAATAAGCATTTAATTGATATCTCTATTTCTTCTGTTTCAGTGCAGATGTATAGTTTATACAAGAAGATATTGTGTAAAAGAATGAATCACACACTTGAATATACTGCTATTAGTAAAATAATATGATTCCGTTCTTTTTCTAATATTCTTAATACACAGTCTAGCTCTAACAACACCCCACGAAACAGATTAATATTCTTTCTGGAAAAATAACTATCTACTGAAAGAAAAGATTTCAATACTCTGAAAAACATAAGTACTCTATTAATTTCATATTCCTATCATACTTCATTCATTTAAACACACTACCTATGCTAGAGTACGATCTGGTTTACTCCAGATGGGGAAAAACACAGGTAGGATTATTTTTCATCAAAGAACAGATTGACAAATAAAACAACTAAGAGATTTCAAACTTAACATTTCACAACATAACATATAATCATTCATTATTTGTTCATACTCAGATATAAACTTTAACACATAAATTAAAAGATGGTAGAACCTGTTTTTAAAGCTGGATGACAACAGCGTTGGGAGGCCGTTTCTCCCTACCAACTCCTGGACAGCGCTCAAACAATGAATTCTTGGGATCCCCGAGCCCGTTCCTGGTCTCCTTGGCCGGGACTAGGTGGAGCAAACAACAAAGTACTAGTCCAAAGATTCAATACCAACTCTGCACACTGCAGCAAGTTATTTCAACTGGAAAGCTGTACTAGATCACTTTCCTGCAGTTTACACCTCAAACACCTTCCTCAAAAATTCCCTTCCCAATGAATTCATTGAAGTGCATTCACCTGAATGATTCTCCTCCTAGAATGAGCAGCCTCAATTCTCTTCAATGGGATTTTTTATTAAGATTGTCTAGGTCTTTTTGGGTTAGTTGTCATTAATTGAGCCATTTGCTCTGATCCCACTTTCTTGGGGGATTATGACCCAAATGTAGGGAGGTTGCCACTTGCAACATTGGAAGTGTTTGAGGATGCTGCCACTTGTCTATTTTCTCTCCACCTAGTCTCCTCCACCAACTTGACCAGTAACACTCTTTTTAACAGCTCTCCCAAGCTGTTGTCTTCACTTTTATTTATTTAAAATTAAAATATTTAGAATTACATTCAATATCCTTGAATCTGATGAGTCGTCATTTACAACTTAGCATTAAATTTACCATAATGTATTGGAATAAAATCAAAATAATATAATATTATTTTACAAAGTTAGGGCATGTGACATACACACCCCCTTAGAACATAACATCATCCTTGATGTTATTTATTCTTCATTCTCCGAATTCCCTTAGAACAGAATTGGATATGCATCTCGCATTTTACTTTCCAATTCCCAGGTGGATTCCTCTGGACTAAGGTGCTTCCATTGCACTTTCACCTGTCCAATGGTGTGGTTCCGAAGTGTAATTTCTCTCCTCCCGAAATTCTCATTCTGGTTCCACCTGTACAATATTCCAGTTAACAACATGAGTAGCATCATGAACATATTTTTTTAAAACGGAAATGTGAAAAAAATTATGTATTCTTAAGTTAGGTGGTAATGCTAATTGATAAGCTACTTGTCCAATCCTAGACAAAATTTCAAATGGGCCACAGTAACAAGGTGCTAGTTTTGCACAACTCCCCAATCTTAGAGAGCTCTTTTTGGGCCTTACCTTGATGAACACATGTTCACCTACCTGAAACTCCTTTGGAGTTCTTTTTAAGTCTACTTGACTTTTCTGCCAATCTTGTGCTACTTTCAGATTTCCCTGCACTTGTTTCATAATTTCTTCCATTTTTTTCAACAGTTCTGGACCTAATACCAATCTATCTATTGGATTACTCCAAGAGATAGGAGTATTACATTTCCATCCATATAAAATTTCAAACGAACTAAATCTGGCTGATGTCTGATAATTATTATTATAAGCAAATTCTACTAGATGTAAATAGTCCTCCCATTTACCTAGCTGGTCTTTCACATACATTCTTAATAAATCTTCCAGTACCTAGTTTATCCTTTCAGTTTTTCCATCTGTTTGAGGATGGAAAGAAGTACTGAAATTTAATGTGGTGTTTAACCCTTTAAACAAGGACTTCCAAAAGTTTCCTGTAAACTTAGGATCTCTATCTGAGATTATGACTTTTGGTACTCCATGTAATCGAAAAATCTGTTTTAGAAAAATACCAGCTATGTTTGCAGCTTTGTAAGTAGTTTTAATAGGTATAAAGTGAGTTGCTTTGCTTAAATTATCAACTACTACTGTTAACACCCAAAAGGGTTCACTACCTCATCTACCCCATTACATGGCTCATTTGTCTATTTTCCCACCATATTTCCATCAAAAACCCATAAAACCATGCAAAAAGCCTCCAAAAGGCTTAAAATGCCTCCAAAAGGCCATAAAACCCTCTTTTCCTCTAAAAATATCCAAAATTCCTCCAAAAAAGCAAAAATCTCCAAAAAGGAATAAAAAATATAAAATAATGAGGAAAATGAGGAAAAAACCCTAAACAGCTGAAACCCTAAACAGCTGAAACCCTAACCCTAAAACCGCATGGTTTTCAACTATAAATAAGTGATGGAGACCCCTTATTCAAAATCCACAATCACAAGTATCCTGCCTCTGCCAAAATTGCTCTTGAAACCCTAGCTCACCATTGAGCTACTTTCACCATTGAGAGCCCCTTTTTGCCCATTTCCACCATTGGAGAAAGAGAAGAAGCAGCTTGAAGCTCGAAGCCACTGACTCGGATCACCGCAAAGGGCTTCACCAACCTTCACATTGGAGGTCAGATCAATACAAAATCATTATTTACTTTTTACTGTTTTGCTTCATGAACATGTTTAGATTTAGTTTTTTATTTCAGTTATAGCTTTTAATTCACATATCATTGAATTGCTACTAAGGAATCCATTGTCCTTAGTAGGTGCTCATTCGCACAAGCTAGGGTAAAACCCTAGCAACAGTTTTGGCGACTCCGCTGGTTTATTTTCTACAATTTTATTTTCCGTTTTTCCTTTCGGCTGTCCCTTTCGGCTGCCGTTGACCGCGACTTTCAACCCCATAGCCGCGGCCCGACCGCGCCTGTTTCCCTCAAACCTGCGGTCCGACCGCACCTGTCAGCCATTTTCCTACGTCCCGACCGCGTCTTTTTCTTTCGCAGTCATGGCCCAACCGCGTCTGTCGGCCTCAAACCCGCGGTCCGACCGCGCTTTTTTGCCTCAAACCCGAGGTCTAATTTTTATTTTTTTATTTTTATTTTATTTTATTTATTTATTTATTTTTTCCGGCCAGAAAGCCGCGACCTGACCACGGCTGTTTCCCTCAAACCCGCGGTCCGACCGCGGGATTCCGCCACAAACCCATGGTCTGATTTCTGAAAAAAAAAAAATTTCGAGAATTTTTTTTTTGTTTTTTTGGGGGGGGGGGGGAATCAGGCCTTTTGCTGCCATATTTTCTGCACCTGCATAGCCATCTGTTCTACCTGCAGCCCTACAGCCTTTTCTGCAACAACATTTTTGTCCCCCTTTACAGAATTTAAAAAAAAAAATTTGAGCATTGTTTATTCAGATAATTTTGCATGGTAAAATTTTTTCATTCAGTATTATTGATATTTAGGAAGTTGCCCTGGCACTTCTCTTCTAGGTTCATAACCTCACAAGCACACAATCTGTCACCTAGATCAAGTGAGACTTAAAAACTACTTAACTCAACCAACATTCTAACCCCACTTGGGGAACACAAAAGAATTTTTGTAGTTAGGTAGGATCGAGGGGATAGGCTTCCAATAACACCCCTCGATTATTCACACTTGAGACATAGTTGTTGTCCATTAGGGAACCAAAATCCCCTAGTATTTTTTGACACGGTCACAACCGGTTTATCAGAGGGCCTCTCCCTTAGGAGGGTTGAAGTCGTGAGATTGGTTCCGGAGGTCTGAGTGGAATACCGAACTCCATTCAGTAACTGAAGGGCTACCTTTCGTAGTTCTCAGGATATCCCTGTATAGGGGTATTGCGGTAAAGGACCAAGCGACAGATTTACCTTTCTGGACGTGTCATGAATGGGGTATCTTAGTTGCCATTCTTCTAGGATTTGACTACCTGGTGTCCCTCCCGGTAGGGGGATACCTTAGCCACTTGGATTTCCTACTCGTATTGTCTGACTTGGATTTCATCACCTTGCAGAGGATATGTTTAGTTGAGTCATAATACTTTTAGTTAGGTGTTTGCATTCTCCCTTACCTCCTTTTGGTCTAGTGAGTCCACCGTTTTTTATTTTTAGGCAACCTACTGTTTCTTGGTATTCTGACCATTTCTGTTGACACTCCGTCTATTGTAGCACGCAGTTACAGTGGGTGTTTTGAGTTGGTTGTTGGCCTGAGTGCCTTATTTTTTGAGCTCTCCTTCTGCACACTTGGTTGCATTAGCGTTTTTGAGCTGGTTTGTAGTTACCTCAACCCACAGAGATTTGATTCCATTTGTCACCATTGAGTCTCCGAGACATTCTCGGCGCCTCAGAGGCAAGCCTCCACAACACGGTTCACTTGACACCACCCGCCATCGACACAGGTCATCATCACTTGATACCGCTCATCATAGATCTCGAGCCTTTTCACTTGACTCCACTCGTCAGCGGCATAGAGCTCCGTCACCAGATACGGATGCCCCTTACTTTACCTCCGATTCTGAGCCAGACTCCGAAAACCCCCTTTACACCGCCCCTACTAGCCCCATGGCTAGCGTGACTCCCACTCCCATCTTGGTAGGGACCGTTGGTGGCACATCCACCATGACACCAGTTACCACACCTACTTTGGGTATGCCCTCCACGAGGGCCCCCTCTACTGTCCCCCTCACAGCACCGATTCCTGCGGCGAGAATACCTATCCCTACTCCATTAGTGACCCATACTACCCATGGTGGTGCAGGACCTTCCTATACCACCTTAGTTCCCCCACTTGGGGGCAACCTCCCTCACATGACCCCTCCACTTGGGGGCATCGGCCCCAACTTGGCCCAACCCACTACCGTGTCACATCATTCGTCCAGTTTACCATTCATGGCTAGCCTCAACCTGCCTGACCTAGCTAGATTAACCAACGACCCCATCCGACACGACCCTGTGTGGCCTCACATGCCCACCAAGCTCCCCTCTGACATCCCTAAGTTCGAGGGCAAGGCAGGTGAGGACCCACAGAATCATATCATGTCCTTCCATCTATGGTATTCCTCCAACTCCATAGTAGACGATTCTATTCGCCTCCGTTTATTACAGCGCACTTTCACTGGCTCGGCTGCCAAGTGGTACATTGAACAACCCCATGGAACCCATGCCACCTTTACTTCCCTTGCCACGACCTACCTGCAGTTCTTCCAGTTACCTGTCCGCTATGACGCAGGCATTGAAATCCTACTATCATGCAGACAAAACATGGCTACCCACATCACGGACCACATTCATGAATGGCATCGACGCCGTAGTTTATGCAAGATCAAGTTAGACGACCGGATCTTCCTAGACTGGTTCCTCAAATCCCTCCTTCCTATCATTGCTAAGGATGTAGCATCCGAACGACCCCAGTCTGAAGAAGAGGCCATCCTTAAGGCCCAGCAGTTCGATCTCATTTACGCCTAGTCAGGTTATCTCTATACCATTATACCTGACGCCCCTCACGACAATTCCTCCCAGCACGATGCGCCGGGGGCATCCCACGCCGCCGACGGCATCATTGGCCGTATCTCTTCGTAGCCTCAACCATTTTCCATAGCCCGTCCTACCCCTGGCCCTGACCCTTCACGGGTTACCTCACAGTTTGGAGCAAACAACCCGTATGCTCCCATGACACATCACCACCATACCCATGGACCCTCATGTCCACCTCAGTGTTTCGGTCATATGACTCCCGCTTACGCCCCCCCGGTCGCATCTCAGCCCTACTATCACCAGTAGGCTGCACCAGCTCCTGCGCCATCACAAGCCCAACCCATTTATTACCCGCCACAGCCAGCCCCTGTGGCAAACCCACAACCCGCTCCACAGCACTATCCGCAACACCCTCAGGTTGCTGCACCTGCGTAGCCTCCACCTACATATCATCCACCGCAGCCTGCTCCAGCCCCTGCGCAACCTCAGAATCCACCTGCTGTCCAAGGGCAAGTTTACACTCAATAAAACCCGTAGCAAAACCAGAACAACCAACGCAACCAGGGCCAACAAAACTGCAGCAGGGGCCGGAATTTGCAAACAAACTATCCTTGTTCTATTTGCGGGGTCTATGGCCACTACACACATTTTTGCCCCCACATGGAGCGCGTTCGGCAACTTTGGG
>LPNX010654655.1:798441-837078 GCA_001517045.1 Pseudotsuga menziesii
CCCGTTAGTCCGCCGACACCAGATGTCGTCCTGCAACCGGTGCAACCTATTATCACTACTAGTCAACCACCTCCCGGTGTCGCTACCCCGTCATCCTTCGCGAAACCCCCCCCTCCTCTTACCAAACCCACTGGGGGCAGAGGCCCCCAACCATACACTACTGTCCCACCTCCTAAGACAGTCAAAAATCCCCCTGTGTTTCGTGCTCCTCCCAAATGCGCGCTGTACGATGAGTTGGGCCATGCCACTCACCTATGTCCTCAGTTACCGGCGTTACAAGAATACATGCAACTGCTTGACGACGACCCCACTATCCTGGTTGTCCATCTAGATTCAACCCCTAAGCCTCGCGACAAATCCCTGCGCACTAACCACTCATGTGCCCTATGCGATGTTTACGGGCATTACTCCCATCATTGTCCCGAACTCCCCGATTACAGAGCAGCTCTCTTTGAGATAAACAATCTGGATCTTGAGACGACACGACTCACCATTGAGGAAATCCACCCCCCGGTCTCTTCCTCTTCCGAAGAGGTTAATACCATATATATGATCTCTTTCGTCACTACTCCCTCGTCAACCGACTTGACGACACAAACATTCCGCACTGATGAGGAGATTCTCGAGGCTTCCACTGCCCCGGATTATCCCTGGGATGACATGCACCATCGTTCCTACTTCCTCCCAGAGGTATCCTTCTCTAACACTGCTACCCAATTTGCCGTTGAATCCAAAGAATTCCTTCCCCACAAGGTCGACTGGTTCAAGGACCCTATTCCTGCTCCTGACGCCTTCGAAGCGGGTAACATGGCCAACATCTCACCTGTCATCCAAATTGACATCGCTGCCCCAGGAGGCACCCCTGAACTCATCACTTTAGGAGCCTCTTGCAGTAAGCAAGAAATTGAGGAATACAACAAACTCTTCAGAGAATTCCGTGATGTCTTTTCCTGGTCCTATACCGAAATGCCCGGTCTTGACCCTGCCATTATAGAGCACCACATCGACACATGGCCTGATGTACCCCCCGTTCGTCAGAAACAACGTCCCATTCATCCCTAGCTACACTTTTGGAATCAGAACGACGAGACCGTCATGATGGTCACCTCGTTGCATCATTTTTTCTACGTCAATTTTTCATCCCTTTTTAGACACCACTAGTCGCCTCGATTTACGCGCCACTTCGGCTGTTCTCCATTTTTCACACTGTTGATATCACCGGATTCATTTTTCTGGGCTTGTGATGATGCTTGAGATCATTTCTCGCTTTCACTTGGCACAATTTCAACATTGTGCCCCGACACCTTGTTGCCTCGGTTTACGCGCCACTTCGGCCGTTCTCCGTTTTTCACTGTTGATATCACCGGATTCATTTTTCCGGGCTCGTGATGATGCTTGAGATAATTTCTCGCTCTCACTTGGTACCGTTTCAACATTGTGTCCCGACACCTTGCTGCCTCGATTTGCTCGCCACATCGACCACCATCAGATTGTTCCACATTTTTTACATGAGCCATCCACTCCTGTCATACTGCAAATGTTTCGTTATTTTGCCACCATTCATTCACCCCGCAAGGAGGCACACTAGTGTTCCCCCCCACCCTCAGTCCTGGTCATCATAAATATTCCTTGATTGAACACTTCCTCCTTGCCTGGCCATTAATTCAGAGTCTTCTTATTTGCTTTCAGACTCCTTAAAATTGAAAGCAACCACAAGCATGAACTGTCATGGGCTCGTAAAATCCACACGACAGTACCATTTCATCATTTCAGAGTCTTCTTATTTGCTTTCAGACTCCTTAAAATTGAAAGCAACCACGAGCATGTACTGTCGTGGGCTCGTAAAATCCACACAACAGTATCATTCCATTACTTCAGAGTTTTCTTATTTGCTTTCAAACTCCTTAAAATTGAAAGCAACCACAAGCATGAACTGTCATGGGCTCGTAAAATCCACATGATAGTACCACTTTATATCCACACTTCTGCTAGTTCCCTAACCCATGAAGAAGTCCCCCCGCGCCTCTTGGCGCTATGATCGATCCTCTCGGCAGCACCCCCAATCAGGTCGCCTTTGTTCAGAGTATTCTGTAGTCTCCTTCCATTTTACCCCAGCTTGAGTCTCCCTCAACCCAATCACCCTCAGATCCTATACCGCTATGATCCCCTTACCACCAGTCAGTCTCATATGCTGCTCGATCATCCCCTCCATCATACTATGAACAAAGGAAGTTTGAGTCCACCCACTCTACTTGCCCAGTTATTCCCCCCAGTTTTTCACTCCTGCCATCAGTACTATCACAGTTCGGTTTTTCACCTCGCGCTCCTGTCAAGGAAACATCATTGCCTTGATAGTTGCAAGTCTCCCTCTATCGACGACAGCCCCTCTATTCCATAGGATAGACCTAGAGGCCCCTGCGCCTTGTACCCATCACCATCTGTGGTGAGTGCCTACGGACCATTTTGAGAGGAATCATCATTACCTCTCCGAATAGTTGTTTCTCACATGCTCGACTTCAGCACCTTAATCGCATCGTTGAGAATCGCGCAGGATGTATATCCCTTCCAGTATGTGTCGAAGACCCCAGATTTCCCCCGACTCTAGCACATTGGTGAGTTACTTCGGAACAACCAGTTTTATGTTCCTGTGGATGTCCAGGCTGCGTTGGCGATTATATTCGGAAGCCATCCAGTTCCATGCTTCCTCGAGTACCCAGTTCAGTTCCATATCAGTGTACCATTGCACTTATGACCGTTGTCGCTTTGATCCAGCAACTCATTAGTTCCTTTGGAACCACATTCAGGAGCACTGCTATCAGTCCAGTACATCAGTTGTTCAGTTCAGACATGGTCAGCCCAGCAGTATGTTCCAGATTTGTGTCCCCTCTAGACACTTATGATATACACAGTGGTTTTCTATGTATCCTATAGGTCCCTCTTTTCGGACCTCAAAGTTATTTTTATGTATCTTGATACAAGCATGGGAATGCCCGCCTCGTCCAGATTATCAGATGATTCCTCATCCATTATTGAGGTTATGTACTTTTCAGTCCTTGCAGTTGGTTCGAGATCGTTGTTCCGGGCTTCAGTTGGTTCCTTCTCTTCTCCACACCCCAGGAAAAACGAATATGACTTATGATGTCCATCGGCCATACGATGAGCTTCTGCCCTCACACATCAGGGGGCAATCTGTTAACACCCAAAAAGGGTTCACTACCTCATCCACCCCATTACATGGCTCATTTGTCCATTTTCCCACCATATTTCCATAAAAAACCCATAAAACCATGCAAAAAGCCTCCAAAAGGTTTAAAATGCCTCCAAAAGGCCATAAAACCCTCTTTTCCTCTAAAAATATCCAAAATTCCTCCAAAAAAGCAAAAATCTCCAAAAAGGAATAAAAAATATAAAATAATGAGGAAAATGAGGAAAAAACCCTAAACAGCTGAAACCCTAACCCTAAAACTGCATGGTTTCCAACTATAAATAAGTGATGGAGACCCCTTATTCAAAATCCACAATCACAAGTATCCTGCCTCTGCCAAAATTGCTCTTGAAACCCTAGCTCACCATTGAGCTACTTTCACCATTGAGAGCCCCTTCTGGCCCATTTCCACCATTAGAGAAAGAGAAGAAGCAGCTTGAAGCTCGGAGCCACCAACTCGGATCACCACAAAGGGCTTCACCAACCTTCACATTGGAGGTCAGATCAATACAAAATCATTATTTACTTTTTACTGTTTTGCTTCATGAACATGTTTAGATTTAGTTTTTTATTTCAGTTATAGCTTTTAATTCACATATCATTGAACTGCTACTAATGAATCCATTGTCCTTAGTAGGTGCTCATTCGCACAAGCTAGGGGTAAAACCCTAGCAACAACTACCATAATAGAATCATTCTGATTTTTATTTTTAGGTAATCCAGTAATAAAATCTAGACTAATTATCTCCCATTTCCAGCTAGGGATGGGTAATGGCTATAGCAAACCAGCTGGGTGTTGGTGTTCAGTTTTTACCTGTTGACATTCTAAACACCTTGCAATATATTCAGCTACTTCAGTTTTCATATTTGGCCAGAAATACTCTTTTCTTAACATGGTTATAGTCTTTTGATAACCTGGATGACCTGAATATGGTGTTTTATGAATTTCATCTAGAATTAATAGCTTGACTTTAGGTATGTTAGGTACATATAGTTTATCTTTATACAGTAAAAATTCTTTTTCATTTAAACTATAACCTTTTATTAAGTTTTATGTTGGATTTTCTTTAACTTTAGCTTGCAAATTCTGGTAAATTTCATCTTGTTTTATTCCTTCTTTAAGTTGTTCATCTAAGTTTGAAACATAAGTGTTGATTGCTGTTGCAAAATTCAGCCTTGCATTCCTACTTAATGCATTAGCAACTTTATTTTCTTTACCTTTTATATGCTGGATTTCAAAATCATACTCGCTTAAGAAAGCTAACCACCTAGCTTGTTTGGCATTTAAATTAGGCTGATCTAAAAGATACTTCAATCCTTTATTATTAGTCATTAAAGAAAATTTTCTGCCAATTAGGTGATGTCGCCACATCTTTAAGGCATGTATTACAGCTACTAATTCTAGATCATAAGTTGCATAATTATTTTCATGAAGTTTTAGCATTCTAGACTCATAGGCAATAACATGCCCTTCTTGAGTCATAACACCACTTAAGCCATCATTACAGGCATCAGTGCACACTACAAATTCTTTATTAGGATTTGCTATTCTTAAAATAGGTGCGCTGGTTAATAAAGTTTTTAACTTTATAAAGCTTTCTTCACATTTCTGATTCCAGTCGAACTTCTTTCCTTTCTTCTGCAAGGAAGTTATCAGATTTGCTATCCTTGAAAAGCCTTCAATAAACCTCCGGTAGTAACTGGTAATTCCCATGAAAGATCTAACATCCATCACATCCTTAGGAACTGGCCAATCTTCGATTTCCCGTATCTTTTTAGGATCTACGGAAATTCCTTCCTTGGTCACTACGTGACCTAAATAGTAAATCTTATCCTTGAAGAAATCACACTTACTGAACTTTGCGATGAGTTGATGTTCTCGCAACTCTTGCAAAACAATTTTTAGATGTTCTTTATGTTCTTTAGTTTTTGAATAGATTAGAATGTCGTCGATAAACACGACCACAAACTTATCTAAATACTTATGCATCATGTTGTTCATTAAACACATGAAGACAGCTGGGGCATTAATAAGCCCGAATGGCATTACGACAAATTCGTAATGACCATATCTTGTTTTGAAAGCTGTCTTAAAGATCTCTTCATCTTTAATCCTCACTTGATGATATCCAGATATTAAATCTATTTTTAAAAACACCGTGGCTCCATTTAGTTGATCAAATAGATCATCTATGCGGGGAAATGGATATCGATTTTTTATGGTCATCTTGTTTAACTGACGGTAATCTATGCAAAGTCTCATAGTTCGTCCTTCTTCTTGACGAATATGACAGGTGCCCCCCTAAGGAGATACACTTAGTCAAATATAATTTTTATCAATTAACTCTTTTAATTGCGATTTTAATTCATTAAGTTCCAATATGTTCATTCGATAAGGGGCCTTTGAGCTAGGTACTGCACCCGGTACCAGCTCAATGGTAAAATCCAATTCCCTTTTCGGAGGTAATCCTAGAATTTCTTCTGGGAACACATCAACATATTCTTTTAAGACTAGGATGTCTTCCACTTTTAACTTATCTATTTTAATTTTACTTTCCTCATCAATAATTGTTACTGCGTAAGTTTTACATCCCTTTCTAACAACTCTTTTAAGTTGTAAAGCAGAAATCTGCCTTACAGTAGTTTTTCTAAGAATTCCTTTAACACTTACTAGTTTTTCATCACTATTTAAGCATGTAAAAGTTTTATCATAATAGTTTAGAATTACTCTATGTTGTTTTAACCAGTCCATACCAATTAGAAAATCATAAGAACCAAGTGGCAAAACATTAAGTTTAACAACAGTTTCAAATTTATCCATAACTAATACACATTTTTTCACAAAACAAGTTACTTTTCTTTTAGCACCAGTGGCTAACTGAAATAACCATGAATTCTTAAACTTATCAACATATAACTTACATTTTTCTACTATTTGAGGTGCAATATAACTGAGACTAGCTCTTAGATCAATCAAAATAGTTACAGGGGTCTGATTTATCATATCTTCTACTTCCACCATGGAAGTTTGATATTTAGCTTGTCGGTTCTCCAAGGCTGCAATGATTCTAGGCATGCTCCTTGCTAGTTCCCCAATGGTCATCTCCTCCTGTATAGTATGAATATTGCTAACAGTCTTCTTTCGGTTTGGATAGACTGAAGCATAGTGTGGGCCATTACACTCCCAGCACTTGACAGGCTCTTTACGATCAAAGTTATTGGTAAAGTTTCCATGATTATTTGCAGTTTCCTTACCTTTAGAATTATTCTGATTGTTGGGTGTATTGTTCCTATTTCCTTGGAAATTCTTGTTATTAGAATAGTTTTTGGCCTTATTGTTCTTAAAATTTTTGTTAGGCACAAAATCCTTCTTCTTTTGTTCAAACTGATTATTATTTTTCTTAGCCTTCCAGTTGGCCAAAATTTCTTTCTTTCGATTCTGCTCAAAACAAAAGTTATCCTTTCTCATAGCTTCCTCCAAGGTCTTTGGGTTATCATATTCAATTCTATCTTTAATATGATAAGGTAGACAGCTAAGGAATCGTTATACCTTTAAGGCGTGTATTACAGCTGCTAATTCCAGATCATAAGTTGCATAATTCTTTTCATGAACTTTTAGCTTTCTAGACTCATAGGCAATAACATGCCCTTCTTGAGTTAGAACACCATTTAAGCCATCATTACAGGCATCAGTGCACACTACAAATTCTTTATTAGGATCTGCTATTCTTAAAATAGGTGCCCTGGTTAATAAAGATTTTAACTTTTTAAATCTTTCTTCACATTTTTTATTCTAGTCGAACTTCTTTCCTTTCTTCTACAAGGAAGTTATCAAATTTCCTATCCTTGAAAATCCTTCAATAAACCTCTGGTAGTAACTGATATTGCCCATGAAAGATTTAACATCCATCACATCCTTAGGAACCGTCCAATATTCGATTGTCCATATCTTTTCAGGATCTATGGAAATTCCTTCCTTGGTCACTACGTGACCTAAATACTAAATCTTATCCTTGAAGAAATCACACTTACTAAACTTTGCGAAGAGTTGATGTTTTCGCAACTATTACAAAACAATTTTTAGATGTTCTTTATGTTTTTCTTCAGTTTTTGAATAGATTAGAATGTCGTCGATAAACACGATTACAAACTTATTTAAATACTTATGCATCACGTTGTTCATTAAACACATGAAGACAGCTGGGGCATTAGTAAGCCCGAATGACATTATGACAAATTCGTAATGACCATATCTTGTTCTGAAAGCTATCTTAAAGATGTCTTCATCTTTAATCCTCACTTGATGATATCCAGACCTTAAATCTATTTTTGAAAACACCGTGGCTCCACGTAGTTGATCAAACAAGTCATCTATGCGGGGCAACGGATATCGATTTTTTATGGTCATCTTGTTTAACTGACGGTAATCTATGCAAAGTCGCATAGTTCCGTATTTCTTCTTGACGAAGATGACAGGTGCCCCCCTAAGGAGACACACTTGGTCGAATATACTTTTTATCAATTAACTTTTTCAATTGCGATTTTAATTCATTAAGTTCCAATATGTTCATTCGATAAGGGGCCTTTGAGCTAGGCACTGCACCCGGTACCAGCTCAATGGTGAAATCCAATTCCCTTTTTAGAGGTAATCTCAGAATTTATTCTGGGAATACATCAACATATTCTTTTAAGATTGGGATGTCTTCCACTTTTAACTTATCTATTTTAATTTTACTTTCCTCATTAGTAATTGTTACTGCGTAAGCTTTACATCCCTTTCTAACAGCTCTTTTAAGTTGTAAAGCAGAAATCTGCTTACAGTAGTTTTTCTAGGAATTCTTTTAACACTTACTAGTTTTTCATCACTGTTTAAGCATGTGAAAGTTTTATCATAACATTTTAGAATTACTCTATGTTGTTCTAACCAGTCCATATCAATCAGCAAATCATAAGAACCAAGTGTAAAAACATTAAGTTTAACAACAGTTTCAAATTTATCCATAACTAATACACATTATTTCACAAAACAAGTTACTTTTCTTTTAGCACTAGTGGCTAACTGAAATAACCATGAATTCTCAAAATTATCAACAGATAACTTACATTTTTCTATTATCCGAGGTGCAATATAACTGAGACTAGCTCTTGGATCAATCAAAATAGTTACAGGGGTCTGATTTATCATACCTTCTACTTCCACCATGGAAGTCTAATATTCAGCTTGTCGGTTCTCCAAGGCTGCATTGATTCTAGGCATGCTCCTTGCTAGTTCCCCAACGGTCATCTCCTCCTTTATAGTATGAATATTGCTAACAGTCTTCTTTCAGTTTGGACAGACTGAAGCATAGTGTGGGCCATTACACTCTCAGCACTTGACAGGCTCTTTACGCTCAAAGTTTTTGGTAAATTTTCCATGATTATTTGCAGTTTCCTTACCTTTAGAATTATTCTGATTGTTGGGTGTATTGTTCCTATTTCCTTGGAAATTCTTGTTATTAGAATAGTTTTTGGCCTTATTGTTCTTAAAATTTCTGTTAGGCACAAAATCCTTCTTCTTTTGTTCAAACTGATTATTATTTTTCTTAGCCTTCTAGTTGGCCAAGCTTTCTTTCTTCCGATTCCGATCAAAACAAAAGTTATCCTTTCTCATATCTTCCTCCAAGGTCTTTGGGTTATCATATTCAATTCTATCTTTAATATGATAAGGTAGATAGCTAAGGAATCGTTGTCCCTTTTAACCCTATCATTTTCTTTTATAGATACATACTGTTAGTAAAAAGAAAAAGCATAGTTTCTTTTGTAAGTACATTTTGTACATGTTGATCAGTAATGTATTTCATTTCTGTGTATAAATTTAGTTGGTTCTTTAATAGTTTTAGAGGAACTAACTTATGGTTAACCTAGGTTACTAATGTATATAAGAATATAGTTAATCTATGCTTAGAAATATGAGCTAGGGTTTTTACCCATTTAACTTTAAAAGTAATAATTTCTGTATTGTTATTTTGTTAATTCGATTACTGTCACAAGATTTCTTCAGTTTGTTTAAAAGAATTACTAATTTATAAATAATACTGTTTATTGTTAATAATAATATTATTTGTATTAATAATATTATTATCTGTGAATATTGTATTCTCTTAAATTTATGTTTGCATTTATATATATATTATTAAATAAGAGCGAGAGCAGTTTATAATAATTGAGTTTATTTAATAAGATTATTTTGTAAGCTTAGTGAAAGAATTAAGAACTTTCATGCCTGTCAATACTCCTTAGATCTAATTTATCTGTAAGTGTGTAAGGACAATTCCTTATTAATAGTACCTTAGGCATAGGTTACTACTGTCTTTTAGTTATTAATACGAAGAAAAAAAATAATGTAAGAGTTATCAAGTTATTATTTAGAGTTTAGATAGTTGCAAGTAAAATAGCTATTATTATTATGAAATGATATAAACTATGAGAATCATAATTACTTCCTTACTTAACATAAATAATAAGCATTTAATTGATATCTCTATTTCTTTTGTTTTAGTGCAGATGTATAGTTTATACAAGAAGATACTGTGTAAAAGAATGAATCACACACTTGAATATACTGCTATTAGTAAAATAATATGATTATGTTCTTTTTCTATTATTCTTAATACACAGTCTAGTTCTAACAACATCCTACAAAACAGATTAATATTCTTTCTGGAAAAACAACTATCTACTGAAAGAAAAGATTTCAATACTCTGAAAAACATAAGTACTCGATTAATTTCATATTCCTATCATACTTCATTCATTTAAACACACTACCTGTGCTAGAGTACGATATGATTTAATCCAGATGGGGAAAAACATAGGTGGGATTATTTTTCATCGAAGAATAGATTCAACATTAAAACAACTAAGAGATTTCAAACTTAACAGTTCACAACATAACATATAATCATTCATTATTTGTTCATACTCAGATACAAAATTTAACACAGAAATTAAAAGATAGTAGAACCTGTTTTTAAAGCTGGATGACAACAGCGTTGGGAGGCCGTTCCTCCCTACCAACTCCTGGACAGCGCTCAAACAATGACTTCTCAGGATCCCCGAGCATGTTCCTGGTCTCCTTGGCTGGGACTAGGTGGAGCAAACAACAAAGTACTAGTCCAACGACTCAATACCAACTCTGCACACTGCAGCAAGATCTTTCAGCTGAAAAGCTGTACTAGATCATTTTCCCGCAGTTTACCCCTCAAACACCTTCCCAAAAAATTCTCTTCCCAATGAATTCCTTGAAGTGCATACACCTGAATGATTCTTCTCCTGGAATGAACAGCCTCAGCTCTCTTCAATGGGATTTTTTATTAAGATTGCCTAGGTCTTTTTGGGTTAGTTGTCATTAATTGAGCCACATGCTCTGATCCCACTTTCTTGGGGGATCATGACCCCAAATGTAGGGAGGTTTCCACCTGCAACATTGGAAGTGTTTGAGGATGCTACCACTTATCTATTTTCTCTCCACCTAGTCTCCTCCACCAACTTGACTAGTAACACTCTTTTTAACAGCTCTCCCAAGCTGTTGTCTCCACTTTTATTTATTTAAAATTAAAATATTTAGAATTACATTCAATATCCTTGACTCTGATGAGTCATCATTTACAACTTAGCATTAAATTTAACATAATTTCTTGGAATAAAATCAAAATAAGATAATATTATTTTGCAAAGTTGGGGCATGTGACACATCATGTTGGAAAGGCTTAACACTTACATCCACCGACATGGTAGGACACACCTACTACCATTTGAGGAAAGGATCATCAGTTCCCTTTGGAAGGATCCTCGATCTGACGAATGCCAACCTTCTCTCTGAAGTACTCAAACTTCACTCTGTCCATTTCTAGCATAGAATCACATCAGGGTTGATTACGTCCAAGGATAACCTGAGAGGTTCACCAAGACTGATCACATCCGACGACAACCTATAAGACTAATTACATCTGAGAAACCTACGAGATTCATCGGGATTTTGTGCTCAGACAACCAGCCTCACCAGCTATGCTAAAACTCATCACTGCCTCTTTCGAGAGATCTCGATCTGGATCACATACTGGAGCTTCATTGCTCCTCTCAACATCATAGAAAAATGCAATTCAGATCAATCAAATCGTAGTTTTCAAAAGAAACATACTACCTCACAAATAGTCGAGCAAGTGGCAACATATTTTTCCTTGGCTGTACTTAGCGCCATGTAGGACTACAACTTGCCAAAACAGTAGCCCATACTAGATCTCAAACTGAAGAAGCAACCCAAGGTGCTTTTCTTCTCAGTGGCACTATGAATCCGAATCAACATAACCATGCAGGTTAGTATTCTTATTTGTATCATACTTGAGCCCATACTCAACTGTACCCTTCAGGTACCTCACTACATGCTTTGAAATCAGGTGAGCATGTCTCGGATCCGTCAGGAACTGGCTCAATGTGTTCACAGCAAAGAAAATATTTGGTATTGTATTCGTCAGGTACATCAAGGACCCAATCATTTGATGATACATAGTGGCATCAGTCGACTCTAATGAAGCATCACTCAATAGCTTCCAGTTCGATGCCATAGGTGTGGCCATGGCCTTGCATTCCATCATCCCGAAACTCTTCAGGATTTCCACTGCATACTTCCCTTTTCTAAGGGAGATTCCATCCACATTCTGCCACACCTCCATGCCTAGAAAGTAGTGCATCATACCCAAATCCTTCATGCTGAACTCAACAACAAGTCTCCTTCTTGAAACTTTAAATAGTTCCTCTTTTCTTGTCAGGAATGGGTCATCAAAATATAAGAGGAGCATCACTGGTCTTATGCCTTCAACCTTGAATTAAAGGTTAGAATCCGATTTATTGTCAATAAAACCTAGAGCCATTAGTAAGTTGTCCATCCCGTTGTACCATGTCGAACCTCATGATATTTTGTAGTCACTCCCTCTGAAGTGGAGCATCATTCTCCCTCTACCTTTCATACTCTATGTATTGAAACATTATGTACTAGAGTTACAAGTAGCTTTCTCTACTACTAATATTCTATGTATCCATCTAGGGTCACTGGATACCAAGATCCTCTATCTTGAACCTTTTGAAAAGTTCTTCTCGCACCCATTTGTGAGCTTTTTATCCTCTATAGGATTTAATCTTCAACCTTGTAGCAAAGGTTAAGAGATTCGTCACTCTAGGTGATCTTCAAGCTCCTCATGTATGTATTATCCCATGGGTGCCTTCTGAGGTCATACAAGGCCTTATTTAGTTTGCACACATGTAACATAACCGTAATTCCACATGTAAATTATGGAAAAATGGGGTAAACTTTTCGCTTTTACTATAACCAACAAGTCAACTGTGTTAATCTCTTGAGAGCATGTAATCCCATAATTGTAAACACTAGTAGTACTTTACCTGACATTAATTATTTATCTTGAAATAAAAATGTTAAACAAAAGGTATTAACTTATCCAGTTAGCTTTCCTACATGAAATAAATTGTTAACTGTATGTTTGTGAGTGTATTTCATAGCCCAATGTACCAGTATAGAAAATGCATCATAAATCATTTGTTGTGCATCATCCATGCATTAATTACCATCATGAAAATGAGTATATATGAACATAAAACATAAAGAAACAAGAGAGACATCATATATGTGGTTCACCCCATCCATGAGGCTACGTCCACCAAAGCTTGTTAGTCTTTATTGTATTTTATCAAGAGAAGATTTAGAATTTTCGTGGCACATCCACTACCAATATCTTTCATCGAGAAATACTAGCCAATTACTATTTTCCTTCTTTGTAAAGTTTTCGAAATGAAAAACCTTTTCACGTAAACATATTCCAAAAGTACAAGAGGTCACTCCTGGTCTATACTCTTTAAAAACTATAGAACAATAACTAATTCTAATTCAGATGCATATTAGGTCCAACCGGCAACACTAGAACTACTAAAGTACATGGTCTCGATTTTTGTAAATTGTAGGGAATGGAAATCATAATAAACACAGTTGCAGGCAATGGAAACCACTGTAGATCAATATCATCAACATTGGGATCAATATCTTCTTACATGAATTTCACAAATCGCAGACATGGCTTTACCACCCATCAACTATGAGATCATAAATGATATTCATAAACTAATATATCCATAAACTGCAACAAATATCATATACCCATTAGAAATTAGATCCAAAATCTATAAACATAAAATTCATAAATGCATGCAATGATTTATCTAAAAGCACAAGCTTCAATGCATTCTTTTCAGGTCAAATCAACGCATACCAATACCAATTTCCAAATCTGAAAATAAAGAGCGAAGGCTAGCAAATGGAGGGATCCATTTCTAGGTCTACACAGATATCAAATCGCCGGCATAATGGAGGATCCATTTACAGATCCAAGCATACCAAAAATAATAAAAGGGCATACCTGGATGAGATGCCTACAAACTGCATGGATCAAATGCATATTTTGGGCTTAGATCCAAAATAAAACTCCATAACATTACTCCAAATCTAAATGCATCAAAAATCAAGGATAAAACAATTGCAATGTAATTATTCCAAGTTACTTAAATATGATTAATACATGAATTCTTAGATTATCCATTACTTGCCTTGGTAACCTAACCCCAATATGATTAATCTAAAAAGGTTCACCATTAAAATAGGTTATCCATTACTTGCCTTGGTAACCTAACCCCAAAGTCCATATTGTTTCCTTTATAATTCCTTAATCAAATTTTCTTCCTTTTTATTATAATACTTATCCTTTACTATACTCATGAGGGGATTTAGTTTGGAGAACAAAGAAAGATATTCTCATAATCAATTGTGTATAATCTCAAGTATTATAATGGGTCTATGGATCATATAGTGACAATGTGTATTTCCAATAAGGGGAAACATTATAGAAGGAAAACACATATATAAAAAAAAATACAATCAAACACAAAAGTTGGACATAAAACATGGACTAAAGCATACGTACATGCTTTTGTTAAAATCCTATAGGAAAAATCTATGATGTTAGACCATCAAAGGAAATGGTTCCATCAAAGGAAATGCTTCAATTTCCAGGATTCGAGTTCCTTTCAAGCTACTTACACCTTGGTCGACAATCAACCCAGAATGTTTAATACTACATGAACTTGTCAATGTTTCCCAACCATAGAGAAATCTTTCATAAAACCAAATCCACTAAATTAATTATCCAACAAGACTCAATCCTATATTTAAAAACACAAAGACATTCAATTTATAACAAGGTATCACGGTTTGTACTGAATCAATTATCATTCCACTGGTAACAACAAAATGAATTGTGAAGGCTCAGTTACACATATCTACCTCAATCCTATTTTAGCAAGAAAATCTTGAATATCATCCAATGATATCGTGAGTTCTTCACATACCACATTCTAACCAACAAAAATAACTTGACCTTTGTAATGCACGTACCTTGGCCTATGATTTTAAAATCACCTCTCTGGTTCATATTTCTAAACAATTTAATCACAAGAAAAACGTAGATGTACATAATTCAAAATGCAAGAAGCCACATAAACTAGAAATTTAGATCTGGAAATCATGGTGTTTCATGACTCAAATGCAGGAAGCCATAAAAATAAAAAATGCAGGAAGCCATAAAAACTAAATGAGTAGGTTTTCCTTTGAATTTTTAACATAGGATTGGATTCAAAGAGCTTAAAACTTGACCCAAGCCAATTCATAACACACAATACCCAATACCAAGCCAAGTCAAAGCTCAAACATTAAAGCGTGTGGGTTGGCACAAGGAAATTCTCAATTCATAACATGCTAAAACAAAACTTAAGCATCAAGGCGTGTAGCCATTTTACTTGTATACTCTCAGGACTGAATAAAGCTAAAATGAAATATTTATGGTTCTTTTTATAAAGAAGACTGGGACCGAGATCCAATCTCCAAATCTTATCGAGTCATGAGCTTTTGAAAAATCAACCCTATATTATATAGCCAGGTTTTAGATTCCAAATCAAAATGCAAGGTGCCCCTAATTTGTTTTTTGGGAAAAATTTGGTAATGTGTGCACTACATCAAGAATTCGGATGCAGTCACTAGAAACAGTACAAACTCATATTTATATTGTACATAATTTAAAAAGAAGTCATTCATTCATATATATATATATATATATATATATATATATATATATATATATTTTCCGGAGAAAAAAATCCTTTATTCATAGAATAACATGGACTACTCCTAAGAGCTTACATTACTGCACCTAAGTGCTCATAAAGAAGAGTGATAATAGCATCTCTATGTACATAATCTTGTTTAGAAAAATAGCATCATTTTTCAAAGTGAACCTTCAGTTTTCAGCATTACAACCAAAGACAATGTTCCCTCACAAAAATCGAGACTCCAAAATTCTGTGTAGCCCATCATCTTCCTACCTCATGAACGGTGTTGATTACTGTTACATTCATTCCTTTTTACTATGGAGAAAAAAACCGAGAGATTGTTGAACCTGTTGCAATCTCTCCTTCTATTATCCCTGACTGAATAGCTAATGCTTGTTTAGACAGGGTATCGGCCTCCATGTTGTATTCCCTATAGATATGATTGAAATGCACTTCCTCAAAACTGGATTGAAGATCTATTATTTCCCTCAGTAGATTTTGAAGATGAGGAGCTCTAATGTCATTCTTTCCTGTTGCCCAATCTATTATTGTTTTTGAATCCCCATAAATACGCACTCTCTTGAGTTGTTTGTCATTTTATATCTTCATTATGGCCCATAGAGCAAATAGTTTAGCTTTGCTATTTGTTTGTCTTCCCAGCCCAAGTTTGAAAGCGATTTTGTTGGTCTCATCCAAATAGATTATGCCCCCTGCTCCTCCTATGGGAGGATCTACTTGGCTAGCCCCATCAAAAAAATCCCAGGGGAAACTCTTGTTAAGTTCCGGAGGCTTAACAGTTCTTTTTTTTCCTTTTTTAGGTGAAGATTGATATTCTTGAGCCTTCTGCACCAAAATTTTTGTTGTGATGTCAATGGGAGTCCATTTATCTTTAAAAATGGCACTGTTACGGATTTCTCATATGGTATAAATGAATAGAGCAGGAAAGGAATTGTGATTACATACCACCTCATTTCCCCACCAATGTTTGGATTTATTTACCTAGCTACCTTCTAAATTGACTAGACTTGTTTGAGTGAGTGATCTAGCTGCATTGTTCCACACCTGTCCTGCAAATGAACAAGAGCCAAAAAGATGAGAGGTGGATTCATCATGTAACTTACATAGAGGGAAAAAACCAGGCCCTTGGAATCCTCTTTTCCTTAAGTTCTCCCAGGTTAGCAACTTATTGTTTACTACCATCCAGAAGGTAATTTTTGTTTTTAGTGGACTATTTGATGCCCACAACACCCCCCACCACCATTCTTTTTGCACATCAGTTTGCTCTGTTATTGCTATTTCATACCCTGTTTTTGCTGTGTACTCATTGTTCGTTGAATTTCTAGTACAAATTAATTTATCCTGATCTTCTTCATTAAGTTTGATGAAGTTTGTTTCTAGAAGGTAGACATAATACTCCCAGCTTTCTCTTTCATCACCACTCAAACCCAGTTCATCAGCAGTCTTCCATCTCTAGTGTGGGTACTGGAGGTTCACTGAAACAGCTGCAAGGTTAGCACATCTATGTTCCTTCATCTTGACAATGATTTTAGGGGGGAATTTGTAGTCTTCCCCAGCACCTGCCCATGTATCCTCACCGATTCTAACACTCTTTCCATTTCCTATTTCCCATGCCACCCAGTTTCCTATGAGGGGAAATGCCATTACTAATGCTTTCCACCCTATTGACCCATTTTTGAATGTCTTGTTTGTAGATATGAACGAGTCGATTAGGGTTGTATCGGGGCAATACTTTGAGCAAACAACTCTCCATTAGAGGGCATTAATGTTCTGAGCCAGCCTCCATAGTGATTTTACTGCTAAGGCTCTGCAGAAAAGAATTGGGTTTTTTATATCTTATCCACCTAGTTCTTTTGGAAGAGCAATGGTTGTCCACTTTTCCAGAGGAATACCTTCATGTTTTTTGCTTGCTGTCCAAAGGAAAGAGAAACATTTTTTCCTGATCTTAGTTAGGATCCATTTTGGGATGTATACTATTGAAGCTCGATAGACTGGGATGATCTAGAGGACTGCCTTTATTAACACTTGTCTGCCTCCCCTTGATAGAAACTTGTTAGCCCATGTTGAGACTCATTTTTCAACCTTTTGATACAACCACATCCAGTCTTTGAATCCATAGCTATTAGGTTTTAGCACAAACCCTAGATACTTGAAACCTTCTAACAAGTTGGAGGTTGGATAAGAGAGGATTTCTTTGGACTGTTGAATAAACTCTTTAGAACATTCATTATGCACCAACAGGGATTTGTCAATGTTTACTAGCATTCATGTTGCCTTCTTGTACTTCTCAATTAGTGCTGCAAATTCCTTTATATTTTCCTTAGTACCTACACCAAATATATATATATATATATATATATATCATATCTAACAAATAAATCGTGATTGTTTTCGACTGTGATTCTACCCTCATCAAAATCCACAGATCTAAACAATTATAAGGTTATATTTTCAAAATTTTTAAACAAATGAAAGGTCATCGCTCAGCTATGATTCTGCATTCATAGAAACCCACATATCTAAACAGATAAATGGTTATTTTAAACAATAAAATGGTTATCGTTTCGAAATTTTAAACAAATAAAACCATTGTTTATAATAACCATCTTGAGCAGGAGGTAGAGGCTTGGATGGCATCTTGGGAGATGCCTCCTGAGTAGGTTGAGGGGCCTTTTTATCTATTGACTTTTCCTGAGGGATTGTGAGCCATCGCCATTTTTTTCATCATTGAGCTTCGATGTCACCATTGTTTCCTGCTATCCGCTAGGTCCCTCCACGGTTAAATCAAGTCCTTTATATACTTTTCATAGTGGATTCTTGGTCAGTGCCATCTGTATTTAAAGGATGCCAAATGGTTGTGTCTGGTTGACATGTGTATCTTCATAAGGACAAGTGGCAATCCCGAAAATGGGAGCTGGCGTCTTCTTCCATTAAGGTGACAAATGGCTTGATACCTAGATTCTAAGGGGATGTTACAACACATCAGCCTTCCTGTCATGTGTCTCAACTCCTAGTGGTTGCAAATTTCTCTTCATAGTTTATTCCTTCTTTCTGAGAGAAGCGTCGTTCTACGAATCTTGAACTGTCGTCACTTGTTCAAGTCTTATCCTTCTTTTCTTGTAGGCGATTATACACGATCTTTCCTACAAGTAAAATGTACCAGTTGTATGGTTGAAAACATTTCATAAGGCATATTCACAATGGAAAATTTTTATGCATAAAGATATAATCATGCAACTATTTTAGCCAATTCAACATTCATCCATATCTTGTATACACAGAAAATTTCCAGATGCCTTCCATCTCTACCATAACACTATTGATATTGTGCGCTAATCCCAATATGTCATCAAAGAGGTTTCATCCTAGATAAGTAGAAATGGAGTGTTGTATAGAAGTATAGGCTACTTACCCATAACATTTATATTAGTAGTATATTGTTCATTAATGTATACATTCTATCATGCATAATACATTTCACACCTAAACAACTAGATATATAGGAAAAGACAATTCAAACACTTATCTTTATTTGTTCCGTGGGTAGACTCCTTCTTGAGCCTTCATATTCATCATCTTCTTCATTCATAACATCATCATTTCTTATCCAAATTCTAAGATGGATAAGAGGTTCTTCAAGAATTGAGTCCTTCATATTCCTCATCGCTTGAGGGATATTCTTTGAATCGTGAGAGCTTGATCTTTAGTTGCTCCCATCTTCTCTTTTCTTATTATGAGTCGAGCTTATTCTTGTGTGCACTCTTCCCATAGTCTGTTGAAGGTAATCACTTATTTCTGGAACACATTCCTCGAATGAATGAATCCCATGATCCTGGGAGGCCATTCAAGGTGGTTATAACAATATCTTATTCTTCTTTGATTGCTTCGACATAGCATCAAACACTTCCTTTTGGTGTCTTCAAGGATGGAACATTAGGGATGAAATGATCTTTAATAGAATCTACAATGATTCTCTTGGCTCTAGCCTTAGCCTCATCTCCCTCTGGCTCCTAGACCTTTCTTACTGAAATATTGATCCAAGTAAATTTCTTCAAGGATCACAGAGGTCCTATACTTCCATACTAGGAAGTTGTCCACTTCACCAATATTGTCATCAACATGGTGTGATTAGTCATTTTGAAATGAGAACCTGAAAAGTAAATAGCAAAAATTTAGATCTTACTGATTTGAGGTGTCCGTCCTAGTTTTGGAGCTAGCTGATCTAGGGTTTGTCAGAGAAACCCTAACTTTGAAAACTTGGAATTTCAAACTTCTGATTGGATATAAATATGGGCCTCTTCAAGGTGAGTTGTCCAATGTACTCCTTTTCTAAAAATAGTGGAGGGAAGCTCTCAGAACAGGAATCCCTAGTTTTCCAATTTCTTCTGCATAAATGCCTGATATTGTTTCTGCGATATCTCCAAAATTAATGCTCCTCTATGTCTAAAACTTCACACTTAGGTATTTTTTTTTTCCTATTTCTAACACCATAGGTTAGAGCAGAATTGGTTTCACCAATTGGGATGTATGCGCATTTTCCCAAGGTGACGTATTTCGGGACTGCTTAGAATAGCGAACTTGTACGGACTTCCACGTGTCACTATTTCACCTTCGGGGTCTAAACATTTTACCATAGAAGGTACATTCCATGCCCTATCTTCAACATCTTGAGAAATTGTGTTTGGAAATTCCTAGCCCGATATATAACAAATATACCTAGGTCGCCTGTTTATGATTGTATTCTAGAGGAGGATGGATCCCTGATTTGGAGGAATCATATATCCTAGAATATAGTGTATTTGAGATAAAAATTTTATGCAATGTACAAAAAAAAATTCTTTTTTTCTTATAAACATTTCAGCTTCTGAGCCTTCTCCAATATCACATTATAGTGAAATTTCTAGTATTACTAAATTTAGTCTTCTAGGGTTTCCAGGCATGAAATGCTAATTTCCATTAGCTGCCATTGCAGCTGTATTTTGGTTGTACAATTAAAATTATATGATTCATGAACTTCTAACACCAATATATGTGCCCTAGTGAGGTGAGTTAGCCTAGCCCTCCTTGCTTGATGATCTGTGGAGAGAACACCTTCAACTAGGAAGCCCTAGTTCCCGCAGCTACACAGTGTCTTCTTTTAGAGATGCTCTGATACCATGTTATATTTTTATCATTTAATCAATATGATCTAGGATATTATTTGAGAGAATGACATGCACAACAATAATCACAAGAGATAAGAGACAAAAAGAATTTTCCTCTGGGAAACCATAAAGGAGAAAACCCCACAACTTCCTTAGAGATACAATGAGCACCAAAAGCAAAAGTAAAACACAAAGATACAAATATGATCTACGACAGTTGTTCTCCCTATCACTTGTGCGAGATACTTCTCTCTCACTCATATGCTATTGTTGAGTGAGTGAGTGTGACAAATAGAGAGTCTCACTCTCTATCTATATTTGTTTTCCACTCGACAATTACTCTACATGGTCGACCTCACTAGGAGAGTCTAATAACCCTAATATGACTCAAATGTGGGGACTATTACCCCGAATTAAAATGGAGGGTTAAAATCAATGAATTTACATGAATTTATTATATTAATGACTCTCCCGATCAAAGGAGAAAACATCTCCATCAGGGTACAATGAAATACAATAAGAAATATACAAGTGAATACATTCCGAAGTTACAAATACATCAAAAATTTGGTCATCATAGAGTCATGAGGTAAAGCCTCCATTGTATGTCGGTTCATTAGTACCCTAATGAATAATATAATATACTATTTTGAGTGTTCCTAGGTGAATTTGGCCAAAACAGTTTAGTGGGGCCGACTTGATTAGGGTAAAAGTCAGTTGGATCAATGTGTATAAATAGAAGAGTTGTTCTTATTTGGACACACAGACTCTCACATGTGTAGCGCATAGGAGAGAGAGAGAGACAGAACAACAAGGAGGAGGATAAATATTTTGGGGTTATATCTTGAACATCTTATAAAGAGGAAGTTTTGTTGGGTTTTCTTCCCCTTGAGGGTTTCCTAGGATAAACACTGTCTATATCTTGTGATTGTGTTTCTATTAGTGATTCTGGATATGTTGCAGCTATGATTTTGAAATGAAAACTAATTATATATAGTCTAGCATAGGAAATATTAACATGGTATCAGAGCTAACCGGATTAGGACATCTTTCACAAGGTCAAACTCCCTTTCCTCCCTCTTTGGAAGAAATTAGGGTTTCTGTAAATTTTGGAAATTGGAAGATTTGCTTGCATAGAAATTTTCACCTCCCTAGAGCACATATATTGAGCCCATGATTGAGATTTTTGGGTTGTTGAATCTTTGGTAAATCCAAACCCTCGTTTCCCAGTGAACTAGAAAACTAGAGTGAACCAGAACCATAAATTCTGTAGTGTTGCAATCTTGCAAGTAGGATTTGAAGGTTGAAGATTTGGGATCTCCAGAAAGAAGTTGGATCAACAAACTTGCCTCAATCAAGCACATATACTAGTAAGGTCATCTTTTTATGTTGAGAATTTTCAATTTTTAGTGGCCTACTGGATAGGATGGCCCGAAGCACTAAGCTTGAGGACAAATTGGAAGGCCTAGAAACATTCCTAGCATGGAAGTACAGGATTGGTCTCATTCTTAGAGAGAATGGTATTTATAAGTACATCAACAATGAAATTGCAGAACCGACATAATCTAAAGCTAAGGAGAAGCATGAACAATACCAAGTCAAGGCAATGAGGATCATTGTTGACTCTATTAAGGATCACTTGATCCCTCAAGTGTCATCCAAGAAGACACCAAATCAGATGTATGATGTTCTTTCCAGAATGTATGAAAGAAGGAAAATCAATAGAAAGATGAATCTAAGAGCTCAATTGAAGGGCACCGCGATGAGAAAAGGAGAACAACTCAAGATTACTTAACAAGGGTCTCCCAGTTCAGATAAAAACTAAGTGATATTGGAGATGAGGATGAACTAGTTATGACTGCTCTCAGTGGTATCACTAGACCTTGGGACTCATTCATACAAACTTTGTGTGCCAAAAAAGAAAGCATGAAGTTTGAAATAGTATGGGAATACTACATTCAAGAAGAAGCTAGAGTAACTAACAGAGAATCTCTACTTAGAGAAGATGACCAGGATCTAGCCACCCATACTAAAGAAATAAAGTAATCAAACTTGAAGAAGATTAATCATAAAACTTCCAAGAAGAAGTTTCAAAATAAGAAGAAGGATTACTCAAAATATCAATGCTACAACTGTCATAAGATATGACATCTAGCTAGAGAGTGTCCATCACCAAAGAAGAAGAAAAACAACAAGAGACATCATGCTCATCTAGTTGAAGATGATGATGAAGAAGAAAGACCTCGAAAGAGATTAAAAAAATAAGAACATGTAGATGAATATGTACTATTATTTGCACTCTCTAGGTATGTAACACCTTGAGAAGACACATGGCTTATTGATAGTGGTGCCTCGAAGCATATGACAGGAAAGAAGCAAACTCTGTCAAGACTTGAATAGAAGAACTCTCCCCAGAAAGTATCATTGGGAGATGACTATCAGTATCCCATCAAAGGTATTGGTGAATCAAGCTACAATCTTGACTCTGGGACTTCCTTGAAAATGAAGGGAGTACTGTATGTACCAGGTTTGAAAAATAACTTACTTTCCATCTCAAATCTAGATAAGAAAGGATATAGAGTTGCTTTTATAGATGGACAAGTACTGATGTGGTCCAAAGGAAGGATACTTGAAGATGTTGTGGTCATTGGAGAAGAAGAAGGAGGACTATATAAACTCAAAGGACATCCAGAGACAACCCTTGTCCATGACACTACCAGATCAAGTGAACTGTGGAATAGAATGCTTGCTCACATTAACTAAAAAGCATTTCCCTATGTGAGAAAGGTGGTAATAGGGTTACCACATCTGAATATTGATCATGAGGGTACTTGCAAATGATGTGCAAGTGGAAAGAACATTAAGAATCCATTTTCAAAAAGTAAAAAAAGACCAAATGTACATTAGAACTAATTCACTCTAATGTATGTGGTCATATGCCCTCTATATCCTTAAGTGGATATGAATATTATGTCACATTTATTGATTATTATTAAAGAAATACTTGGATATACTTATTGATGAACAAGAGTGAAGTGTTCAGGAAATTCAAGGAATTCAAAGCCTTGATAGAGAACATTTTAGAAAATGGAATCAAGACACTGAGAATAGATAATGATGTAGAATACACTTCAAAGGATTTGAAGCATTCAGTAAGGAGGAAAAAACCAAGAGGGAACTAACCACTCCCTATAATCCCCAACATAATGGTGTTGTGGAAAGAAAGAATAGAACTATTATGGAAGTAGTAAAAACCATGATTCATAAACAAGACCTCCCCATGCACCTATGGGATGAAGCAGCAAGAACAACTTTATATGTGCAGAATAGATTATCTCATAGTGCTCCTAGATTCAAGACTCCTGAAGAGATGTATAGAGGAAAGAAACTTGAAGTGATCCATCTCAAGATTTTTGGCTGTCTAGTATATGTACATATTCTGAAAGAGAAGAAAACCAAGTTGGATCCTTCTGGAAAGAAGGGAATATTTGTAGGATACTGTGAAGTATCCAAAGCCTTCAGGATATACATCTCAATATTCCATCATATCGAGATTAGTAGGGATGTAACATTTTATGAAGAGACAACTCTTAAGAAATATAGAAGGTGTCAGCTTGAAGAAGTACATGAAGAGGATGTACCTCTCAGAAGGATAGAAGCTGAACCCTCTCCTGAAATAGTAGCATAGAAAGATCATGACATGCTAGAACCTCAGGAACCCCCTACTATGGATATCTCTCGAAAGAGAAAACATGCTTGGGTAAGAGAAATCATAGAAGAAGCAGAGAGATATGGAGCTCCAGAAGGCTCCACAGGAACCAGCAAAAGATCAAATCCATATTCCAGTTATGTAGCTTTGATGTGTGACCTTGTAGATCAAGAACCCACCAGCTATGAGGAAGCTGCTTAGAATAAATAATGGGTTGAAGAAATGACAAAAGAATACCAGTCGATCATGAAGAATGATGTTTGGGATATAGTACCTAGATTTGATGTGTGACCTTGTAGATCAAGAACCCACCAAATATGAGGAAGATGCTCAGAAGGAAGAATGGGTTGAAGCAATGGAAGAAGAATACCAGTCGATAATGAAGAATGATGTTTGGTATATAGTACCCAAACCAGAAAACAATAATGTGGTATCTTCGAAATGGATCTACAGGATTCTATCAGAAAGAGGGGATCGACTATGAAGAAACATTTTTTCCAATTCAAGGTACACTTCCATCAGAACTAGCATGGTACTTGCTTCTATGATGAAATGGGACTTACACCAGATGGATGTAAAGACAACCTTCCTTAATGATGTGATTGAGGAAGAGGTTTACATCGAATAGCCACAAGGGTTTGAAGTCGAAGACAAAGTGACTCATGTATGCAAGTTGAAAAATACACTATATGGATTGAAGCAAGCTCCTACAGCTTGGTATGACAAAATATATAGATTCTTGACAAGCATGGGATTTACGAAGAGTAAAATTGATCCTAACCTTTATATGAATATTATGAATGATGAACCAATAATACTATTATTGTATGTGGATGATCTATTTCTAAATGGAAATGAGAAACAAATCAAAGATTGCAAGAAGAATCTAGCTGAAGAATTCGAGATGAAAGATCTTGGATTGATGCATTATCTCCTAGGGTTGGAAGTGTGGAAGATCCTAGAAGGAATCTTTTTGAATCAAGGAAAGTATGCAGTGGAAATATTGAAAATATTTGATATGTTGGATTGTAAATCCATGGCCACACTCATGGACCCCAACTTGAAGCTGTTGTATGATGAGACATCAGATTTAATGAATGTGACTCAATACAGATAGATTATTGGGTCACTAATGTATTTGACGAACACAAGGCCATATATATGCTTTGTTGTGAACACCTTGAGTCAGTATCTAGTTAAACCTAGATAGGTTCAATTGATAACTGCAAAGAATGTGATAAGGTACCTTAAAGGTATGATATATTTTGGAATTTACTATGGGAGAGATCATGAATATAGATTGTATGGATATATGGATTCAGATTGGGTAGGAAATTTCACAAACAGGAAGAAAACCTCAGGAGGATGTTATTGTTTGGGATTTGTCATGATATCATGGTTTAGTAAGAAACAATATAGTGTTTCTCTCAGTACAGCTAAGTAGAGTACATTGCAGCTTGCTCCGCTTATTGTGAAGCGATATGGCTTCGAAAGATGATGTCAGGATTATTTGACATGGAGTTGTACACCACAATAATTCTTTGTGACAACTAGAGTTGTATAAAGATGACAGAGAATCCAATGTTCCATGAGAAATCAAAGCATATAAAAATCCGATATTTTTATATAAGGGATACGGTGAAAAAGAGAGCTATAAAGCTCCAGTATGTGAATACTGATGAGCAAGTTGTTGATGTACTGACCAAGCCTCTATCTCGAGTAAAGTTTGAATATTTCCATGACCGCTTGGTGTAATTAGAAATAACTTTCCTCTCAAGGAGGAACAATGATGGGACTACAGATGATGAAGATATGGAACTTCTTCGAAAAGGAGGAACAAGTTGAAGCTATGGACTCTCCTCAGAAAGGAAGAACAAGTTGAATACATGAACCATCCTCGGATAAAGGGGGAGCAGGTTGATAATATGGATCCTCCTAGGAAAGGAGGAGTGATCATGAGATTGACATTGATGATGGATGATAGATGCTGATAGGATTTGACATTTACTTGTGGACGGTAGTATCCTCTCTTGAGGATGGAAGGTATAACACTCTGTGCATGAGAGTGGTCCTTACTAGCTAAGGGTGGCCTTGTATATGTTACTATCACATGGAGAGTACCCACATTCATTTGTGGATACCATTTAATAACCCTCACTCATGAGTGGTCCTAACCTTTGTGGTATGGATGTTGTACGACGAGTACTCATGGATGACAGTTTTGACATTTTGCATCCAGTCAAGATATGCTCTGCAGACAATACTCTTGTATGGGGAGTATGCCTATATTTATATGTATATATCATAGAATAACACTCGCTTGGGAGTGGTCCTAACCTTCATGGTATGGATTCTCCATAATGAGTCCTCACTAACGTCATAGTATAACAGACACTTAGGATTGGTCCTAACCTTAGTGGTATGGATTTTCTAGGATGAGGTCCGACATTTGGAATGCAGTCGAGATCTGCTCTGTAGACAATACTCTTACATGGTAGAGTATACCTACACGTGAGTGTAGATACCGTAGTATAACACTCACTTGGAAATGGTCCTAACCTCAATGGTATGGACGGTCTACGATGAGTCCTCACGGATGATAGGTCATGCACCGAGTGCAGTCTATATCTACATTTAGTTGTAGACGATTCAACTTATCGATATCATGGATCATGCTGATGGAGGATTGCATCATCCTTGGAATTATGTCCTAAAGTGATCGAGATTGATCATCCCACAAATAGATCATGTGTACTATAGGTAGTGGGGTGGAAAAGGATCAAGTAGATCGAAGTACAACGACGAAGGGTGAAGTAGATCGAAGTGTGGCTGCAAAGGATCAAGAATATTGGAGTTATGCTGTAAAGGATCAAAATGATTGAAGTGCTGCTGCAAAAAGGATTGAAATGATCGAAGTGTTTCTACCAAGGATCGAGAAGATCAGATAGCTGCTATAGAAGATCGAAGTGTTGTTGCAAAGGATAAAAGTACTACAAAGGATCAAAAGATTGAAGTGCTGCTACGAAGGATCGAAAGGTCAAAGAATTGCTACAAAAGGATCAAGTGATCGTGTGATGCAGAATATGAAGAGTATCTGTTGCAGTGACTGATTGTGAAAACTTCCTATGAAGTATAGATGTATTACCTAGATGTATTGCTAAAGATATTGTCTCTTTGTGCTCCTATAGTCTATGAGATGTTGTCAGTAGAATAACCTTCTCGTTAAGGGGGAGTGTTGAATATTGTAACTTCAAAGGATATTCTAAATGTATTTTACTGATGTAACCCAAAGGAGATGTTATTATTCCTCCAGTGGGGTGTTACTATTGTATTTGGTCACCATAGAGTCATGAGGTAAAGCCTCCATTGTAAGTCAGGTCATTAGTACCCTAATGAATAATATAATATATTGTTTTGAGACTTCCTAGGTGAATTCGACCCATACAGTTTAGTGGGGTTGACTTGATTAGGGTAAAAGTCAGTTGGCTCAAGGTGTATAAATAGAATACTTTTGGTTCTTGTTTGGACACACAAACTCTCACTTGTGTATCACATAGGAGAGAGAGAGAGAGAAAACAACAAGGAGGAGGATAACTGTTTTGGGGTTATATCTTATACATTTTATACAGAGGAAGTTTTGCTGGGTTTTCTTCCCCTTGAGGGTTTCCCAAGATAAATACTATGTCTATATTGTGATTGTGTTTCTATCAGTGATTTTGGATATGTTGTTGCTATGATTTTGAAATGAACACTAATGATATCTAGTCTAGCATATGAAATATTAACATGCACCACCATCTCAATCAATTGAACAACTTGGACCATCACAAAAATTTCCAATGTGGGCCATGAAGACACTTGAAAGTGTTCATCTTGATGAGGTTGGAAAGATAGGAACAAGAATTTCAATGAGATAAGAATATTGAGGTAATGTAGATGACTTTGATATAGGTGATGTAAATGATATGGAAGTTTCACATGATTGTTAATTGAATTTTTCCACTAACTTTGAACCAACTTTTTTTAATAAGTTGTTTTTAATGATTAGTGGAAAGAATCTATCTAGAAGGAGTATGATTCTCTCATCAATAATGAGGCATGGGAGTTGGAATATTATCCATTTGGAACCAAACCAATTGGATACAAGTGGATCTAAAAAAAAAGAATTAATCAAATGATTCATTTGACAAGCATAGAAAGAAGACATAGACTATGATGATATGTTTTCCCCCACAACACAATGGGCTACCATTCGTGTTTTGTTGGCTTTGGAAACATGAAATGGGTGGAAGATACATCAAATGGATGTGAAGCTAAACTTCTTAAATGGATATTTGAAAGAGAATGTCTACATGTCTCAACTTGAAGGATTTGTTGTGAAGGCTCAATAACATAAGGTATGCAATCTCATTAAGGCATTGTATGACCTAAATCAAGCACCTTACACATGGTATGAAAAACTAAGCATCTTTTGAAGATCAATTTCAATAAATTTAATATTGATTATGCAACTTTGCTTGTTAAGAAAGTTGGAAATTTTGTGATATATCTTGTGGTGTATGTAGAGGATTTTTTCATAAAAGGGAACAATAAAACATATATTGCATTCATAAACAAAGAAATGAAGAAGGGTTTTGAGATGACAAATATGAAACATCTTCACTGTAACTACTTGGGTATTGAAGTGATTCAAAATACAAGGTTTATATTCATCTCTCAAATGAAGTACATTGGAGAATTGTTGAATAGATCTGGCATGGTTGATTGTAATACTTTTTCTAATCCAATGGAACAAAATTTGAATCTAAAATAAAATGAAAGGAATGAATTTGAGGATGCAAATAGATATAGATAGCTTGTGTGGAGTCTCATCTACCTTACCACTATGAGACCAAATATTTCATGTGCGGTTTGGATCCTTTCTAGGTTCATGCGAAAAAATTGTGAAGGACATTAGTGTATTACAAAGAGAGTTCTAAGGTACTTGAAGGGAACTCAAGACATTGGGGTCAAATACTCTTAAGGTGGAGGACTTCAAACTAGTTGGATATACAAATTTATACTTTGATGGGGATAAGGAGAATGGAGTGTTTACCTTAGGATACATCATGAGTTTTGGATCAAAAACTATCTCTTGGATATCATACAAACTGTCTGTTTCAACATATTCCACTATAGAGGTAGAGTATGCGGTTGCTGCAGAAGCAATAAAGGAGGTTGTGTGGCTTAGGAAGACACTATAATATTTGCAAGGGAAATAAGTGAACGTGACTCCACTTTTGATTGAAAACACTTATGCAATCAAGCCAACCAAGAATCCTAGATTCCATGATCGAACAAAGCACATCAACGTGAAGTACCATTTGATATTACAACATGTAGAGGCCAAGACAATTCATTTCATATATTGTTACACGCGTGGGAAAATTTTTGACATCTTCACCAAAGTGCTTGAAAGATAAAAGTTTGAAAAGTTTGAAAATATTTTTGGAGACCTTTTGGAATATGAAATCAAAGGTCATGCCTCAATGTATTTATGTGGCTCACATTAATGAAATTGTTCATCTTTTGGAAATATTCAAGGCTTTCCATTTTATGCCAAAGTAGGTTCACCTTCTATATATACATTGGTAGCCTCATGTTTATCATTGTTTCTTACTCAATAATCCATACAAGTCTCATCAAGCTTGAAATCAAAATTTCCCTTTGGTTGATTTAGGATTGAGTATATAAAGGGTTAAAGGTGTTCGGTTTAGGCCAAAGTTCATCTTCTATATATGATCTAACAACAGGTTTATCATAATTTCTTGCTCAATAAGCCATATAAGTTTGATTGGGATTGAAAACTAATTTTCTCTTTGGTTGATTTAATATTGAGGATATAGAGGGTTAAAGGTGTTTAGTTTAGGCCAAAATAAGTTCACCTTTTGTATATGATCTGGAAGCCTGAAGTTTATTATGATTTGATGCATGAGCATTGTGGCATGCCAGAAATGTGATGAGTTGGTCACATGATGTGGAATCTTTTGTAACCATTTTTGTTTTGAGTAATAATCTGAATAGCGGCGTAGGGAATCATTGCGAATCATGACTCCCTGCGTGGTGATCAAACTGCCGTTAGTTATTTTCAAACAGGGATGTTTCATCATGCGTCATAGGAGTGTTTATTTTCAGTTGCAGGACCACTCCGAATAGGGTAGCAGTTTTAGTTTAAATAGACCATTTAGAGATGTAGGAGGGGTTCTACTCTTCATCATTTAGAATTCTGAGTTTGCAGAGAGAGGACAGACCTGTGTCTAATTCCTGTTTATAAATATTTTGAAGAATTGGAAGGAGAGAGATCCAAGCTATGTGCATTTTCCTTCGTTGCTTAATAGAAGGATTAACCATGTGTTTATAGGGTTGTTAGCTTTTATGCATGTGTTGTGTTTAACTGTGTATCTTGTAGAGCCGACTTTGGGGTTTTCATGAACATTTGTGTATTTCAGTGAAGTGTTGATTTCACGAATTGCTTTCTTGCTTAAACAGTTCAGGTAGAGAGTAGATGCATGCATAAGAGTGTTAGGATAAAGTATTGTGAAGATTGCTGGCTGGATTTGTCAATTTCCTGATCAATCGGTGCAACCCACAATTTTTATTCCTTAACAGGTTTTTGCAGAGAATGAAAGGTGGAAATGGAGACCGCAGATCAAGATCTGACTATTCTGAAGTATCCAGCAACAAGAGTTGTGAGGAAGTTAACAGATCCATAGAGATCTGAGAGCCGCATAAATAAAAGGAATATTGATGGTTGTGGAGAAGGCCGCAAGGATCGGACGATCGAGAAAGTTGTGGGGAAATATTTGCGGAGGGGAAGTTGTGGGGGAGCAACTTTGGAAAGTTGGCATCCCACATCCCCCATGTAATACCCCAGTTTTGACCCCGTTTTCATTTAAAGATACATGATGTATATTTTGTAATTAATAGTGGTGTGGAGCTAAAGGAAAAATCCCCACCATTGATTTGGTTGTGTATGTTTCGGCAATTGGGATCGTTGCCGATGGTATATCATGCTATCCAGCACATTAGAGTTTGACATCATGTAAATATGCACATCAATTAAAATAAACCTACAGCCAGCTACGACGGTGCAACATTAAAATGAAAATTGCATGATTCCTAAGGTTAAGGGGGGCGGGGGGATTATCTAACCCGTGGGAGCCATTGGGGAAAAGCCATGTGTCAAAACTTAAACCCCTGTTTTAGTTGAGGCAGTCAATGATGGGTAGGGGTGGGTGGTAGGCTTTCCCCACGTGCCTCCACAGCTGGTTCAGTCACGCACGAGCTGGGAGTGGTCTCCTCATGTACCATTTGGGATGCCAACTATTTTTGTTCTGTCCACTCTCCCCATCGTCGGCCGTTCGTTTTCCTCGAGCCGAGCTGAATTAAAAGGATCCACGATCCATGGATTGGGGGTTCGGTTCTCCTTCTCTCACCAATTGGTGGTTTGTGTAAGTTTCCCCTTCATGTAGGAGTATTGTTTTACCTCACACGCAGGTCGGGATTGTGTTCTCCTGTGGTGAGCTTGAAGAGCAGCCTGAGAGGCACGATGCTGGCTGTGTAAGTTTTCCCCTGCCAATTGTGGTTTATGCAAATGTTTTCCCTGTCAATGTGGAGGTCTGGCTCTTTCCCTTTTTACCGACTGTGTAATGTGTCATGGCTTCATTGTTGAGAAGGGACTGTTGTTTTCCCACATTTGTTGGCTATGTCTGGATCGTGTAATGTCTTATTACTTAATCGTTGAACCATGGCTGTTGTATTCCCTAATCGGTGGCTGCTGTGAGCACCTATGTGGTGCTGGTTGTGTTTTCCTCCATGCTTTGAAGTTGTTGTAGGTTACAATTGTGTTGTTTTGGCCACGATAGGGCCAAGAATAACTCAGGGACTGTTTTCCCCTATCAAAGTTGTAATCACTTGGTTTTACTACGGGTATGCAGTGGTTGGTATTTAGACTGTGTGAAGTGGGATTGAAGGCTAGGTATGCTTGAGAAATTGGGTTTGGGAGCCACACAGACAGAGTTAGATGGTTGGATTCTTCTCCACAACCCAGAAGAGCACTGGAAAGGGAAGTCAGGGCCTGAGGGACTGTGAAGCAGAGAAGGGAATGATTCTTGGTGTCGGGTGTTTGGTTGTCTTAGAGGTCAGGCTAGCTCTGGTGTAGGTGTCCTCAGCTCTTCCATGAGCTTACCAGCTTAGCATTTAGCCTCTCCCAGCTCCTTGATAGCCTAATAAGCCCTATTGTGTGGGCTTGGCTAACTTGTGTACCTTGACTATGTGTAAGCCTGCTTAGTCCCTTATTCCTTGGGGAATCATGCACAACTCAGGGGTGGTAGTGTGTTGAGAGATTGATGAGCATGCTGGCCTATGGTTGGGTGGAACGTTGCAGCGACGTAGCTGGTTGTGGGACAAGTTCTTTATGAGGTAAGTATCTATGTCTATTTCATCTCTGCAATTATATTTGATGGCTAATGAACTATGATGAACATGTTGAATTCCTGAATGTATGTTTGCTTTCGCTATGAATGTGAATGATTATGCATCTTAGCATGTTTTATGTTTTAAGAATTTTATTTCAGCATTTTATGTATGTTCATGTTTATGGGGCTAGTTTCCTGGTTGTTAGATGGTTTGGTAGTGTCCTCTTCGCTGGTCGGAGGGTCGGGGACGTTACAGTATGGTATCAGAGCTCTGGTTGCAGCATGGGCCTAAATGGGCCATGAAACATCAGATAGTAGAGGTAGGTTTCCTTCTGCCCAACAACGATAAGAAAATTGTGGCAGGAAAATTCAATTTTTTTTTCTAAGTAATGAAATCATCACCCTTTGGAAGACGTTAGTGGTTCGTGCACTTGCCATTGCGAAAACCTAGAGCATTAGTCTTCTGATGAGGAAAAGTTCCCACTACCGATGCCGATGTGCTTCAGTTCGCCGATCGGAATAGAACAGTTGATTTGGTCAGCGATGGATAGGTGATGGTCGAGCCGATGAAGCGACGAAAGAAGGTAAAGAGAAAGATTTTGAATTTTTTTTTTAAGTCCGACCAACGGAAATTGGCGGAAGATAGTTGTTTTCATCGTCGATGGTTAGACAAGGGAAATGCCAATGAACTACATCGAAAACTTTTAGCTAATGGCGCACCCGCCATTGTGGCAGTCTAAGACACTATCCACCCGACGGATAGTTAATATGATGACTGATGCAGTGGAAGACAAAGGAGGAAATTTCCAAAAAAATTTCTAAGTGTTGACTTCATCGGCCATCGGGAAATGTTAGTTGTACGGGTCACCGATGAACATCGAAAGGAAATAGTGGTTCAAAGCACTGCCATTGCGGAAGCCTAGTGCACTAATCCTCTGACGGATACAGGTTCTGCTTACCAATACCATGATGGTTGTGTTTCAGTCACTGATCGGAGAAGAATAGTGGTTTACATCGCCGATGAATAGTTGAAGGAAGAGTTGACGCAAGAAGAAATTTTTTCTAAGGCACGAGATCGTCGGCCATCGAAAAATGTTAGTGCTATGGGTCACTGATGGACATCGGAAGAAGTTAATGGTTCATGTGCCGCCATTGTGGAAGTCTAGAGCACTATCCTTCTGATGAACAAACATTCCGACTATCGATGCCATGATTGTTGTGTTTCAGATCGCTGATGCGGTGGGAAAAGTTGCTATTTGAACCGCCAACACATCGGGGGAGAATAGAAGATGGGATTTCTGATAGATAGAGCCAAAGGTTTCAACGAGAGTTAGTTTTTTGGAAAGCCGACATGGTGACAGACAAGGGAAGAAAAATTTCCAAAAATTCTCAAAGTGCAGAAAGCGTCGAAAAAGATTAGTAGATGAAACCGCCGATGAGCGTCGTTGGAAGAATTTAGTCGTTAGGATTCCGTAGTTGCAGCTGCCAATTGAACTATCGTTCCGATGACTAGAAGTTTTGATCATCGATTAGAAAAGGTTTTCAGCATTGATGAACCACCATTGCAGACGTCTAGGGGACTAAGTGTCTGATGCCATAGCAGGATGTTGCTCCGACCGCCGACAAAGCTGTGATCTATGGAACTCTTAAAAGAATCGATTGGCCACTATTATGGAAGTATAGATAGTTATCCACCCGATGCGCATAGCAGCCGGTTGTCGATGCCATAGTGGCTAGTGTACATGATTGTCGTTATGCCGCAGTCCTTGACATCGTCGATAAATGATAAAGGGCTCGGAAGCTTAGACGGATAAGGATCCGAAACAGAAAAAGGTGTTATCTGTTTGACCGTCAATGAATAGTCTTTGGCATCGTCGATGCAGATCGAAATCCTAGACCACTATAGGTCTGACATGCTGGAAGGAAATTGATGAACAAATCGTCGATGGGAAGTAGAGGAAATTAGACGTTCTAATCGCCAAAACGTCAAAAAATTAGTAGGATGAGACCCAATTTTGACAAAGGAGAATTTTGGGTTTTTTTTTTCTTCCAGTGAAAGTTCCAGCAAGTCTCAGCTGGTGTTCAATGAAGAATTTCTCATTGGATTTTCAACAGTTTCAGGACTGAAAAGGAAAAAAACCCTAGGTGACTGAAGTTAATATTCCTAACCAAAATTCAGTGGTGTGTCTTGCAATCATTTTTGAAATGATGTGTTTTTCACACCCGAGGTCAGAATGAAGCATGTGGATAGGTGTTGGAAAGCTTATCTAGCAAGGAACAAGGGAGAGTCACCAGAATTTGAGCTTGAATACAGTACTACAAAGTACTAGTGGCTGCCAATATGGACAAACCAGTTGTTGTGTGGAAGAGGAGTTCCATGTAACAAAGATGAGGGTTTTGAAAAAGGAAAATTCCTTAAACCCTGTCTTGCTAATTATAATTACATTTATAAGTTTCATACATGAAATGTATGAAGATATGCCTTGCATGCATAGGATATTACATGTTGGTAAGAGTAGTGAGAATTATACATGTATAATGAACCACTAACGGTAATTATTGCATTGGTGTTGGTATTAGTGGGAAAACCAACGACAAACTGGACATGGCTGATTATGTTGCTGATGCTGATGAATGTGACCAGCAACCCTACAAAGAAAGGGATAAGGAAATAAGTCCAAAATCAAAAGTTGGTGAGCAAACTCTGCAATCTCCTGCAAAGGACCAATCAACTGGTAATGTCAAGGGTGTAAGTAGGACCCATGAAGGTAAGAGTTTGATTATGACAAATTGCATGGAGTGGTAAAGGTAAGAGATCTCATACCATGTGGGTATTTGAATTTTACACTACGTTCATATAGAAATGTGTCATGCTTGTATGTGTTGTTATGAACATAGTAACTCAAAGGGAGTGAGTACTGATGGTCTTGCTTATAGTAATGCATCCTATATGAAGTAGTCATGGTTAGGCCATGCATGGTATGTTTGAATGCATAGTATTCATGAATCAATGCAAGGTAGAATTTAGTGGGTATGCATTAAAAGATTTTATAAATCTTGTAGTTATGCATTGAATGGATGCATATGAAGGGTGTGAGTAACTGATTACATAAGTATGGGTGCAATTGTTGTGATGCATTGCATCAATGCATTGAGATAGTGCATGTGATATTATGAGGAACTAATGGCTGAAATGATGAATTGATGACAATTATGGAACCATTTCAAGAGCTGTTATGAATGCAGGATAGTAAGTGCATGAAGAGGGTAGTCATGATGAATTGGCTTCCGAAAATGCTCTATGGAAAGGCAAGGTGGTATAATAATATGCTTGTGAAGTAAGGAGTATCTAAACAATTCATTTAAATTGCATAAATGATGTGACTATACTTTGCAAATGTTAGTATGATAATGATTGCATGAAGTAAATGAGTTTTGGTAATATTGATGTGATTAACAGCTGGAAGTATTTGAATTTTATAAATTCTGAAAATGCTTCAGTGATTGTTGCAGCAATGAAAAATTTATATGCATCAAGACTTACCAAGTGTTTGGCTGATTGAAGTTCAAGTTCCAGGTAGATTGTTTGGAGCATGGCAATGTGAGTAAGACCATGAAAAAGGATGGAATCTACCATGTGAAAGAGCCAAACCTCATGAGAAGAGTCTCGTGGTTGTGAAAAATAGTTTGTATGCATAATGAATTGTCAATTTAAAATTGTAAATTTCAGATTTGAGAAATTGCTGACAACTACTAATAACTCTTGGCTTACATAGAATTGTGTCAGGAGGACGCATTGTAAGTGGGTGTTCATGTTATGCTAAGTACACATAAAATCATAATGGGCACAATGGTGTTGCTTACAAGAGACCCACAATTGAGGATCACCTCATTTCCAAGAAAAGCAATTTCTGTAGTAAACAGAGTTGCAAATTCTCATTGAATTTAATTACTGATGTCATTGCTTGGTTATGGAAAAATCAAATTTAGATTGTATTGTCAGATAATGATTGACTATTTGGCTATTTGATGAATGTGCCAGGGGTACACACTGCAGGAAGATCATGTGTGATGGCCTGCAGAAACCAAACTTCAAGGGAAGGTTTTCCCTTATCTTGGAAATGGGTTTTGAGTGAAACTCCATTGGACATTCTAGAAATGTCTCATTTGCACTACATGTTTGGTAAGTCACATGAGTGAGATGGTATAGACTATGTCAGTAAGACATGTGTGGATATGAAATGTAAAAAGGAACTGGGATGGAAAATCGAGGGACTGTCAACTCAGAGAAGGGAGCCCCCATTCCTCCTTAACGAAGCAATACTGCATCGACAAATGGATAAGTGTTTTGTGACCCTAGCTAAGACTATGCATGTCAAATTGTTAAATTCAATATGCAGAGCATGTTTTGATTTTTATTTCCGTTATGGCAGATTGCTTGAGTATGAATAGGGCCTACATGGCACACACCGAAAAAGGGTGCACACTTTTTCGATGTCGGATCCTGAAAGGGTTTTCAATATTGATTACACCCTAGGGAGTGGACGCACTCCTGGTGTCTCGATAGTTTATAGAGAGTGATATGAAACATGATTACAGTTTTTAGAGAAATAACGCTAACAAATATTCTTATATTGTTTGTGTTGTCAGGCTAAACAGATGTAGTCTGATATTGTACACTGAATGGACAATGGCTTGGGCTCATCCTACCTTCTACTAAAGAGCATAGAGAAGGAGACATTCCTGAGGGACTATCAACTCAGATAAGGGAGTGGTATCTTGTGTGATATGGGGTAGTGGAATTAGAGCTCACTACTGGAAATGAAACTAGGAAATGGTCATTATTGTTGATGGCCTGATAAACCCAATGGTGTTGGCTTGGATGATGATTGATTGTTGATATAAGTGCATGTGTTATTGTTGATGGCCTGATAAACCCAACGGTGTTGTCTTGGCTGATGATTGGGCGTTGATATAAGTGCAGGTGATTTGTTGACAGTCTGATAAACCTAACTGAAGGTTGGCTTGACTGTGTAATTATTGATGTTGTGGAAATTGTGGAAATGTTACAGTGTTGGATTGATTGCCTGCAGTCTGATAAAACCAACTAATAGCTGGCTCGACTGAGTAGCCTGAGAAACCCAGTAATGTATTGGCTTGATTTCCTGTGGCCTAATAAACCTAATTGTGTATTGGCCTAGCTGAATAGTCTGATAAACCCAACTGAAGGTTGGCTTGACTGTGTAATTATTTGATGTTGTGGAAATTGTGGAAACAGTACAGTGTTGTCTTGACTACCTGTAGTCTAATAAACCCAACTATTAGCTAGCTTGGCTAAGCAGCCTGATAAACCCAGCAGTGTATTGGCTTGATTGGTAGCAGCCTGATAAACCCAATTGTATATTGGCTTGGTTGGACGGTCTGATAAACCCAACTGTAGGTTGGCTTGACTATGNTAAGCTCTTGTTTAAGAGATAAAAACTAATAAGAATAAACTAAACATGTGAATTTATTCAATGTTTGAATATAGGTATCTCTAGAAGCGAGGACTATGAGAGCATCCTAGGGGTGCATGTGGAGATGTGACTGTCTTGAGGAGCTCAGAATGAGCAGTAATGAAAAATGTGCTAGTGAGATTGTGAAGTTCCTAGCAGCCGAGACAAACCACGTGGGGAGGCCCCATGGTTGAGAGGTCTGAATAGACCAGAGACACTAAGTGTCATAACCAGGAGGAATTGGTCTAGCATTCATGGTGAAGTGAAAGAGGCTGAGAGCATGAAAAGCCACAGCGGTGGTGTGGGTTCCAGGATGGAACAAGACAAAGAGGGGAAAAACTCTTGCTACTCTCTCTTGCCTTTTAATTATATATATATATATATATATATATATATATATATATAT